>CAJHQQ010005031.1:0-21256 GCA_905132885.1 Moricandia moricandioides | reverse complement strand
CTCTAGATGCTCCAAAAGCTCCAAGTATCTTCATATATCTCAAAAACGTATCTGGATCTGTAAAGACCTTAAAACGTAGCTTAGACATACATAATAGACCCTAAATAGAGTCCATAGCATGGCCTAAAACTGGTAAGAAATAGGCTATATCAACACCCTACCATGGAGTGCGACATGACCATCCAATGTATCACCTGGAGAGGTTTGAGGATATTGTATCTTTTATTAAAGCCAATGGAGTCCTTGATGACTATCTAATTTGTAAGCTCTTCAAGTACTCACTTGCTGGAGAAGCTTCACATTGGCTAAAACAACTACCACCAGGATCTCTTACATCTTAAACAGACATCAAACATGTGTTTCTGCGCAATTTCTTTGATGCATGAGCAGAAGACTTAGAGAAGCATAATCGCCACCTTCACACAAGAACCTGGAGAATCATTCAGAAGTTCTTGGTTTAGATTCAAGTCCTACCCAAGAGATTGTCCACACCACGGTTTCAACGATGTGCAGCTACTTAGCACCTTCTTCAGATGTATTGATCTACAGTACCAGATGGCATTACACACATCCAGTCAGCACTAGGAGTCCAGAAGAAGCAACAAGACTTATTGAGAACTTGGAGTCTAGCAATAGCATCAAGAACACTGATTATGACAGGAAGAAATCGCTCCAGCCTTGAGCAAGGAGCAGATAGATGAAGTCAAGGCAAAGCTGGACAGTGTTCAAAAGTTACTAAAGAAGCAAGAACTAAAAGCCATAGAAGAAGAAGAATGTTGGGGTCAAAATCGGTTACGACGGAATCAACGTCTGAAAACTACCGGGAAAATGCGTTCTTGCTGAAACTAACTTAGAAAAAGGGAAACGGAAAAAATCGAGGTCAAATCTTTTCTGACCACAAAGGAGCGGTCAGCGCAAATGAGCCATAAGGAAGAGTTTGTCCAAAGACCTTGGGTAAACGTATCCCTGAACGGCAATATGACAAAACGACTAGAAGACTCGATCATCCAACTCCCCGAATGGATAAAATGGCTGAGCAAGACATCCAGGTTGTCGAATGGGAAAATCAAGCCACATGGGTTGACAAACTCGCCCGTACGGCGAGTTGGACTGTCCAACTCGCTATACGAGTGAGTTTGACGGCAGAGACCAACCAACTCCCCCGTACGACGAGTTGGACCGTCCAACTTGCCATATGGGCGAGATGTACGGCACATAACAACCAACTCGCCTGTACGGCAAGTTGGGCGGAAGGGACCAACCAACTCACCATACTGGCGAGTTGGACGGCATAGACCAACCAACTCGCTTGTACGGTGAGTTGGACTCTCCAACTCGCCATACGTGTGAGTTACATGGCACGAACCAACCAACTCGCCGTACCGGCGAGTTTATAGACACGACACGACAAACACGCCCGTACGGCGAGTTTGTCCAACTCGCCAAACGGGCGAGTTAGATGGCACGAGCAATTCGACTTGCTTGTTCGGCAAGTCGGATCAAATTAATCCAGTTTCACCTCGTCCTCATTAAACTCCCTCTTTTGATACTTGATCGAACTTATCTTTGTTCCGTCTTGATCGGGATTGACATTGGAACTTTACCAAAAGAACTCGTTTTCTCGAGAAAGGATCAGGTCGATCGTATGAGATGATAACGGTTAACTAAACACCTAGAGTCACACGCCCCATACGAAATATCCTAACTCTCGGACGACGTCGTCTTAGCAATGCTCTTTCGATAAAATCGTAGAAAAGCCTAAGTCAGAAAATGGCCCACTCGCGATTTTATCCGAAATTAAGCCCAAACTTTGTGACGGTTTATCTTTTATTTTGCAGGAAGGGATAAATGTTAAGTTTCTGAAGATAATCATGTAGATCAAGGAAAAAAGGAATATTTCCGCGAAGCGATAAATTCGACCAAGGGCAGAAAAGGAAAGATCAAATATAGGCTGGACAAAAGCACCACGTCAATGCATTGATTGATGATGATTTCTGGCAGGAAGTCAAGAGAGAGAATCCCCAAGACACCGATTTTCATGTGGAAAATTCCATATCACTCGGCACTTCTCATTCGCAACAATCGACACCAATCAGTGTGCATCGATCAACGGTGAAGCCTACAGAATCAGTGGCTTCGTTTGAATTGACCAACGTTGATCGACACTAGACTCGTGACATCGATCGACAGAGTGATAGAAGAATCGATCGACAGTGCGACCTCAGCATCGATCGACAGGATAGAAATCCAGTTAGACTATTGAAGCTTGATGCAAGTCTGATTATGCGTCCAACTGTGACAGTTTCAGAACAGAATACATGCACATTTGAAATATGGATCTTGATAGAGAAGATGAGGGACACTCAAAGAGGAGGCAAATATCCCCAAACATCAGCGCAGAGAAGCAAATGAAAAGGAGATAGATAGCTTTGCTAAAAGAGTTTTTCAAATTCCTCTTGATATTTATTTTGATGAAGCTTATTATACTCACAGATTGTGGATGTTTTTCAGGGAAACAAGGGAGACAGATGATGATATAGAGATAATTTTCAATCACCTCAGAGAGTAGATAAAGAAGAGGACCTATCTGAAGAAGAAAAGTGATCCTGGAAAGTTTGTGATTCCATGCTTCATTAAAGGCCACGAATATCCCAATTCCCATTGTGATATTGGATCATCATTGAGCATTATGCCAAAGTCTATGGCAGAGGAGCTGAACCTGAAAGTGGAACCCTCCAACGATTCTTTCACATTCGTAGACTGCTCAAGAGTGAACTCAGGAGGGATAGTAAAAGATGTTCCAGTGCAGATCAACAATGCCTCAGTCCCAATAGACTTCCATGTGATGGACATCAAGATATATTGGAACTCTTCTCTACTACTTGGGATAGCATTCATAGCCACTGTGAGAGCTATATGCGATATGAAGTTAAACATGTTGTATCTATCTCTAATTGATCAAAATATTTTTTATGACCCTGGTAAGAATAAGAACAAATCTACTATGATTGAAGTGTGTAATGATGCAGAGGTTGTGACCACATGCTTCTGCGATTACGAATTCAATGAGGAATCGGAAGAAAGAGCATCGTTCGATACCCAACCCAGACCATCGATCGACATGGTTGCAGTTCAACAATTTATCGACACCCACCAATATATATCGATCGACACTCACAGTTCAGAACCAATCAACACCTACCATGCAGATCTTAATTACAACCCAGCCTACCTCGAGTACGATGAAGATTACAAAGAAGAAGAGATGATCGAACACCGAGGTATTTCTATGGAAGAGGCTGGTGTTTTTCATGTTTCCCATCAACTTGGGAAATCGACATCGATCGACAGTAACCATACACCATCGATCTATACTGGGAATGAAGTAGAGAGCGAACTAGATTCAGCAGCAGAACGCAAAAGGGAATATGGTTATCTACAGCCAGATGAGTTCGGTATTATGAGAGATCCGGATTGTCACACAAGAGCTATGGATGGCAGAATTCTACATGTCACGAAGGAAGATGTGGTGGGTATACTTACAATGGCCAATGGAGCTGGAAACCTTTATGGCCACCAATTTGATTATCGAGCATCGATCGATGGTCACCACCATCGATCGACAAACATCAGGCTTACCAAGGATACAGTGAAGCTTACGAAGAATATGATGCAAATTACAGAGAGAAATAACTGATTGAGTCTCGCAGCCTGACACTGGAAGAAGTTGGCTTGGTACTGAATGCGAAAGTGGATAATAGAACATTGATCGTCGGCATATCTTGGCCATCGAAGGACATCAAACGCAAGCCAAAACAAGAGCCAAGAACAGAAGATGCAGAAGATGCAGCATCATGCCATCGATCAATACTGAGTTCGACAGACAAAAGTCTGCAGCAGAAAAACAATTAGAAGACATGTTCAATGAGATTGCTTTTTCTCAGAGCCTCATGACGGAAGATATTTCTCAGAAATTGGAGGATATATTCGAGACTACAGCTGCCCGACTTAGAATGCTACGGTGCAGTATTGAGAATCAACAAAGGAGAATCCATTCAGTGGAGGTTACTAAGGAGATCATAAAGAATGAGAAAGGAGATGAAGAAATGAGAAGCTTCGTTGGTACACGGTTTTAGAAGAGAAAAGACGATGTAGACACTTGTTTTCTAAGTGTTGATCCACCTCCATTCTAGTCAGAAAGTTCAATACGTCGAGCTTAAGACTATAACCAAGCACTGAGTGGGAGGCAACCCACTGTTTAGTAAGTTTTTATTTAGTTTTTATTTATACTACTATTTATTTTGAGTTTTATTTTATTTTTACAGACTATTTGAGTCCACCGTCGGTCGACACCGTAGAGGCACTATCGGTTGACGTTCGATCGCGACCATATATCGACCACACCTGCCTACTATCGATCGACGCTCTCTTACAGAGAGAGGTATCGAGTTTTATACTTAAGCTATTTACTTATGATTTAAATTTTCCTAACCAATTCGAGGCGGATTTGTACTTAAGCTATTTGATTTGTTTTGAGTTTTATTTAGTATATTTATTATTAAAAAAATAATTTATTGAGTCAAGAAGGGGACTACGATCAAGATTTATTATTGACTAACCACACTTTAGCACCATTCTTAGAAGGTTGTTTAAAGAGTTATTAGAGATACCAAAGTGGATCATCAGGACACTATATCACACTTGCTAAGAAAGTTTGAAGGAACCGAAGCTGATTTCCAACACTAATTCTAACATTATTTGCTTGCTTTGGAATTTGGTATACACTGGATCAGATTCCTTCTGCAAGTCTGGAAGGTAAAAGTCTGTGTGCTTCTGATTCCCCTCTCTATCCCCTTTAGATGAAAAAGGAATCGAACATGATTTGGTGGTACAACCATTAAAGCTTGATTCATATGATCCTAGAAAGAGATAAAATTCAAAAAGAAGTGAACAAGATCTGGTGGATACAACCATTACAGCTTAATTCATGGAAGCATATCCAAATATCTCAGTCAATTAAAAAGGTAAAATGATACCCTCAAAAGAAGGGAGACATTGAATAAGAAGAAGTGAGAAGAGAGAGAGGAAAGGAATCAGAGAAGACTACTTGTGTGTTCAGATACTTGCAAAGGTAAGAGTCTATATATCCTTTGATCGATACTCCCAAGGTAAAGCCTGCACTTTTATTTTATGCAAAGAAATGAAATCAGTAGAGGGGCGAGCCAGACTAGTATTCACTAAGTTGTTGATAGAATGAATTGGGTTGCTATACTAGGTTAGGATATATAAAGTTTCTCTGTGATTTACTTGATAGGATGTGGTTCCAATAAAGAAGGGTGACAGTTATACTTTGACATTATGTGAGTCTTCTCTTTTCAAAACCTCTTTCGCATGCTTGTTTGCTTGAGGAAAAATAAAAGATTAAGTCTGGGGGAGTTGATATAGCCTATTTATTACAAGTTTTAGGCCATGTTATAGGCTATATTTAGGGTTTATTATGAGTGTCTAGGCTATGTTTTAACATCTTTACAGTACAAGATACGTTTTGGAGATATATAAAGATACTTGGAGCTTTTGTTGCATTTAGAGAAGAATAATCTTTAGCTGATCATTGAGAGAGTCGAAGTACAAGACTATCGTCGATCGATGACACAACCTTGGCGTCGACCGATGTTACATGACCAAGATCGATCGATGTTGCACGTTTGCCATCGATCGATAATCAATTCACAGACAGCCAATTTCAAGCACAAGTTAGAGACAAGAGACAAGACACAAGATTACAAGGTTACCCCTCGACAAGTTTTGACATAAATATAAAAACCCTAAAATCTAGGTCCAAAATCATCAAGGGGTAAACTTGTAATCTTGTGTCTTGTCTCTAACTTGGGCTTGAAATTGGTTGTCTGCGAATTGGTCATCGATTGATGGCAAGTGGTCAGTATCGATCGATCTTGGTCTTGTAACATCGGTCGATGTCAAGATAGTACCGTCGATCGACGACAGTCTTGTACTTCGACTGTCTCAAAGATCAGCTACGTATTATTCTCCTCAAAATGCTCCAAAAGCTCCAAGTATCTCCATATATCTCTAAAACGTACATGGACATGTAAACAACTTAAAACATAGTCTAGACACACATAATAAACCTTAAATAGAGTCAATAACATAGCCTAAAAATGGTAATAAATAGGCTATATCAACTTTCGCAGACTTAACCTTTTGCTTGTCCTCAAGCAAACAAGCCTACGAAAGAGGTTTTGAAAAGCGAAGACTCACATAATGTCTAAGTATAACTGTCACCCTTCTTTATTGCAACCACATCCAATCAAGTCAATCACAAAGAAACTTTATATACCTTAACCTAGTATAGCAACCCAATCCATTCTATCAACAACTTAGCGAATACTAGTCTGACTCGCCCCTCTACTGATTTCATTTCTTTGCATAAAATAAAAGTGCAGGCTTTACCTTGGGAGTATCGATCAAAGGATATATAGACTCTTACCTTTGCAAGTATCTGAACACACAAGTAGTCTTCTCTGATTCCTTTCCTCTCTCTCTTCTCACTTCTTCTTATTCAATGTCTCCCTTCTTTTGAGGGTATCATTTTACCTTTTTAATTGACTGAGATATTTGGATATGCTTCCATGAATTAAGCTGTAATGGTTGTATCCACCAGATCTTGTTCACTTCTTTTTGAATTTTATCTCTTTCTAGGATCATATGAATCAAGCTTTAATGGTTGTACCACCAAATCATGTTCGATTCCTTTTTTATCTAAAGGGATAGAGAGGGGAATAAGAAGCACACAGACTTTTACCTTCCAGACTTGCAAAAGGAATCCGATCCAGTGTATACCAAATCCCAAAGCAAGAAAATAATGTCAGGATTAGTGTTAGAAATCAGCTTCGGTTCTTTCAAACTTTCTAAGCAAGTGATATAGTGGAAGGATGATCCACGTTGGTATCTCTAGTAATCTCTGCAAACTGCTTTCTAAGAATGGTGCTCAAGTGTGGTTAGTCAATAATAAATCTTGATCATAGTCATCTTCTTAACTCGATAAAACTCTTTAAAAACTTATATATAGATAATAAATAAAACTCAAAAACAATAAAATAGCGTTAGCGAACCTCCCTCTAGACTTAAATTAAACTGTCAATGTAATCCGCCCCGGATTGGTTAGGAAAAAATAAATCATAAGTAAATAGCTTAAGTATAGAACTCGATACCTATCTCTGTAAGAGAGTGTTGGTCGATGGTAGGCGGGTTTGGTCGATCGATGGTCGCGATCCACTGTCGACCGATGGTGCCTCTATGGTGTCGATCGATGGTAGTATAAGTAGTGTGTAGAAATAAAATAAAACTCGAAATAAATAGTAGTATAAGTAAAAACTAAGTAAGAAATTACTAAACAATGGGTTGCCTCCTACTCAGCGCTTGGTTATAGTCTTAAGCTCGAAGTTGTGAACTTTCTGACTAGAATGGAGGTGGATCAACACTTAGAAACAAGTTTCTACATATTCTTTTTTCTTCTGAAACCATGTACCAATGAAGTTTCTCATTGCTTCATCTCCTCTGGCTTTCTCATTCTTTATGATCTCCTTAGTAACCTCCAGTGAATGCATTCTCCTTTGTAGATTCTTAATATTACGTTGTAGCATTCTAAGTTTGGCAGCTGTAGTCTCTGATATATCCTCAAAATTCTGAGAAATATCTTCCTTCATTAGGCTCTAAGAAAAAGAAATCTCGTTGAACCGGTCTTCCAGTTGTGTTTATGCTGGGTACTTTGTTTGTCGGACTTAGCATCGATCGATGGCGTGATGTTGCCGTCGATCGATGTCGCTTTGTCGGGTTCATTCGCATGCTTTCTTTGAACAATATCCAAATCTCGCTGCATCTTATCCATGTGTGTAGTCAGACCGGTGTGGCACTTGTATATAAGATAGTTAACATCATCAAGCCTCATGTAGGAATCTTCGAATGACATCTCTTGAGCGTTGTAGATCCCATTCACAAGATCATCTATCTCTGCTCTGTTGTATGTTTCTTACTTCTTCCTTGACATAGCGATTTTTGCTGCATGTTCAGGTAAACATATGTAGCTGTACTTAAACATAGTAGCTCTCTCTAGAACTGCTCTGATATCTTCCTCTTGCACATTCACAATTCGTCCGTCTATAGTGCGTGCATTACCATTCTCATATCTGTATATGCCATACTCATCTTGCTTTTCCCAAAAGAAAATCCTTCTGCCATCAGCATCAAAATCTCTCTTTCCATACTCTACATGACCGTCTATCAGTAGGGGGGTTTATCCAACAGACCGGTCCCGGAGTTTTTGAAGTAAAGGGGTTAGATGTACATAACTCATGGACTCCTGGAATGGTGGTATCGATCGATGCATGCTTCTTTTTGTCGATCGATGTTTGGTATCACATAAGCTCGTGCTTCTACTCCTTGATGTCGATCGATGGTGGTACATGCACATAGATCAATGGCTGTTGCTGTTGTCGAAATAAAATTCCTGATCCGTTAGCCATAACAAGGGCATCTGCGACATCTTCCTGAGGTAGGTTGAGAATTCTCCCATAAAGATCTCGTGCACGTCCCTATGTAACTCTGAAAATTCCAAACTCGTTTGGTCTGAGATAACCATCATCCGTATCTTCTGCTCCAAGTAATTGTTCTGGTCTTCGTTTGATGGCCAAGATATGTTGAGGATTGATGTTGGATTGCCTACTCTCGCGTTCATTACCTAGCTAGCTTCTTCCAGTGCTAGGCTGCGAGATTCAATAAGTTCCTCATCTCTGTAATCTGCATCGAATTCTTCGTAAGCTCCACTGTATCCTTGGTACGCCGGATTAGCGTCGATCGATGGCGTCTGTGAACCATCGATCGATGATTGATAATCAGACTGGTGGATGAAAAGGTTTCCATCTCCATTAGCCATTGCAAGTATATCTGCCACATCATCCTTCGTGACATGTAGAATTCTGCCATCCATAGCTCTTGCATAACCATTTGGATCTTGTATAATACCGAACTCATCTGGTTGTAAATAACCATATTCCCTTTCGTGTTCTGCAGATGATTCTCGTTCGGTTTCTGCTTCATTCTCAGTATCGATCAACGGTGTATGGTGTCCATCGATCGATGTCGATTTCCCAGGTTGATGGGAAACACGAAAAACTCCAGCTTCTTCCATAGCAATCCCTCGGTATTCAATCGTTTCTTCGTCTCTGTAATCTTTGCCGTACTAGAGGTAGGTTGTGTTGTAACTGAAATCGCCATGGTGGGTGTGGGCTTGCTCGAAAGTTTGAGTGTTGATCGATGCGATAAGTTGGGTGTCGCTCGACTGTTGAACGATATGGCCTTCAATCGATGATTTGGGTTGGGTGTCGATCGATGCTCCTTCTTCTGATTCCTCATTGAACTCGTAATTGCAGAAACATGTGGCCACAAGCTCTGCATCATTTCACAATTCAATCAGGGTAGCCTTGTTCTTATTTTTGACAAATATATTTTGATAAATTAGAGATATATACAACCTGTTTAACTTCATATCGCATATGGATCCTACAGTAGCCATGAATGCTCTCTCAAATAGTAGAGAAGAGTTCCAAACTATCCTGATGTCCATCACATGAAAATTTGTTGGAAATAATGTATTGTTGATCTGCACTGGAATATCCTTTACCATCCCTCTTGAATTCACTATTGAGCAGTCTAGGAATGTAAAGGAATCGTTGGAGGGTTCCACTTTTATGTTCAGCTCCTCTGCCACTGACTTTGGCATTGCTTACTGAAGATCCAGTGTTACAAAGAGTGTTGGGGTATTTGTTTCCTTTGATGAAGCATGGAACCACAAATTTTCCAGGATCACTTTTCTTCTTTAGAAAGGTCATGTGCTTCATCTTCTCTCTGAGGTGATTGAACATTATTTCTATATCATCATCTGTTTATCTTTTTTCCCTTAAAAACATCCACAATCTGTGAGTATAATAGGCCTTATCAAAACAAGTATCTAGAAGAATTTTAAAAACTCTTTTAGCAAAGCTATTTATCTCCTTTTAATTGGCTTCTATGCGTTGATGTTTGGAGATCTTTTGTCTCCTTTTTGAGTGTCCCTCATCTTCTCTACCAGTATCCATAGCTTCAGATGTGTATGTATTCTTTTCTGAAATCCAGTCATCTTCTGATGTCCCTCTAAAATTATGTGAACCATCGCTTCAATCTTGCTTTTCTGACTTTCTGGAGGAGGATTCTGGTAGTAGGTAGATCCATAAGTCCTATTGTCGTTGAAAGGCCTTCTCTGCGAATTTTGGTAAAAGTTACTCCTTTGACCAGTAAAATAGGAGTTCCTGTTGAAGCTTGAATTCTCTTGTCTCTGTAAACCATTCACATTAATGTAGTTTACATCTTCTTCATCAAACTCATCGTCTCCACACTCAATTGCTTCCACGTCCGCAAAAGTAACTTGCTTCTTGAAACTTTTCTGAACACTATCCAGTTTTGCCTTGACCTCTTCAGTCTGCTCCTTGCTCACAGCTGGAGATGATTTCTTTCTCTCAAAATCGGTGTTCTTGGTGCTACTGCTGGATGTCAGGTTTTCAATCAATCTTGTAGATTCTTCAGGGCTTCTGGTACTGAAGTTTCCCTCACTAGTTGTGTCTAAAGCCATATGATATTGCAATCCAATACCTCTGAAGAAAGTGCTAAGGAACTGCACTTTGTTGAATCCATGATGTGGACAGTCTCTCTGGTAGGACTTGAATCTGATCCACGATTTTCTGAAAGACTCTGAAGGTTCTTGTGAGAAAGTAGCAATCTTGCTCCTCAAATCCTCTGCTCTTGTGTCATCAAATAAATTACGCAAATAAGCGTTTTTGATGTCATTTCAGTATGTCAGGGACCCTGGTCGTAGTTGCTTAGGCCAATATGAAGCTTCTCCAGCAAGTGAGTACTTGAAGAGCTTTTAGAAAAGATAGTCCTGAGGGACTCCATTGGCTTTAATAACAGTCACTAGATCCTCAAATCGCTCCAGATGATCCATAGGGTGCTCATGTCTTAACCCATGGTAAGGTGTCTATGATACAAGTCTTATGAAAGCGGGCTTCATCTCAAAAAAATTTCTCTGAAAAGCTGGAGAATGAATTGTAGATATGTTGGCGTAGAACTGGTCTGGACGGTTGTAGTTAGCCAGCATTCATTGAGCAGCTTGGGCGTTAGCTTAAGGTAAAGCTATTGCAGCGTCTGCTTCTGCTTCTGTATCAGGGATTACAGCCCACTGATCGTTTATCTTTTGACATGCTGCATTACGCAGATGACCGTTGAGGTCATGCAAGTCTCCATTCTCATTCTAAACCACAATTATAGGCGCAACCATCTGAACTCGTCTGCTGTCGTCGATCGACGTGGGTGAGATGTTTTCGATCAATGCTAAGTTATCAATGTCGGTCGATGCTAGAGTTCTGATGCCGGTCGATGCTATCCGTAAAGAAGTGTCAGACGATGCTATAGTTCTGATGCCGGTCGATGCTATCTGTAAAGAAGTGTCAGTCGACGCTGAATGTATGCCGTCGATCGATGCTTGTCGTCTTTCTTTGCGGATTGTACGTTCGAGTTTCTGTGAGTCTGAGAATATTAATTCTTGTCATTTATCGCTCCTGGTACTCTTTTGCATGCACCTGAAAGAAAAAGGAAAAGAAAAATCAGTAACTTGAAAGTAAAACAAACCTAGATTAAACCCTAGAAATTAAATCTAAAGGTGATCAATGTTCTCCGGTAACGACGCCAAATTTGACATGCGTGTTGTGTTTACTGTTCTAGTAGAGTATAAATATCCTAAACAATCAACTATCAAATTAACCCTTAATCCTAACACACAAAGCAATACTTTTGCCAAGAGAGATCATATGTAGTACTTAGGGATCAAATCCACAGAGGACAATGACACACAATAGATTTCTTATTCCTAAAGTTAAGCTAGGTGATTATATATATATATATATTGCTAACAAGTAATCAGTCTAAGGAAATGTTCGTTGTTAGAGAGTGTAGATGCAGTATGTAAATATGCTTAATAATGTAAATATAAAAATATGCTTAATAATGTAAATATGAAAAATATGCTAATAAACTAACTAGATATAAATGTAAATATGCTAGATCTAGGGTTTCAAGCAAGTGGATTATAGAGGATAGAAGTTAAGGGTATTAATCATAGAACTTGATATCTAATGTAAAAGACGACCAGCTCTCTCTGCGTGTCTAATCTATTGACTAAGTCTAATGTCTCAGCTCTCGCTTGTTGACACAGAATGACCGTCGATTGATGTTAATGATCATGCGTCGATCGATGGTTTCTTAAGTCAAGCTTTATAACCTAATTCGATAAGTTCACTAGATTAACTAAATCAACTCTCATTTATTTCTAGCAACCTAGCTCAACAGGATAAATTATGGTAGTAGACCATGCTCTCGCTTGCGCCTAACTATCCTATTATCAGGGTTCTAGTTAGCTACTCTAGAAAACAAGAAATAAACACAATTCTTTTGATAGATCTAATAATTACCCTAACAATTCTATTGTTTGGTTAATCCATCAGTACCATTAATAAACCCTAAATCTAGGTTATAACTACTCAGACATAATCAAGATAAGAATAATAATCTGAATATAATGCATAGATAAAAACACTGGAGTTCCAATACAAATCTCCCTAATTATAATACTAAAGAACCTAGCACCGTACGTCTCCGTACATATGCGTACGTCTTGTATACTATACCTTTTCTTCTTCTCATATATAAAGTATAAATATAAAAACCCTAAAATCTAGGTCAAAACTCGTCCAAGGGTAAACTTGTAATCTTGTGTCTTGTCTCTAAGTTGGGCTTGAAATTGGCTGTCTGTGAATTGGTCATCGATCGATGGTAAGTGGTCAGCATCGATCAATCTTGGTCATGTAACATCGGTCGATGTCAAAACATATTGCCATCGATCGACCGCAGTCATGTACTTCGACTCTCTCAAAGATCAGCTACGGATTATTTTCCTCTAATGCTCTAAAAGCTCCATATATCTCCAAAATGCACATGGACCTGTAAAGACCTTAAAACATAGCCTAGACACACATAATAAACCTTAAATTGAGTCCATAACCTGGCCTAAAACTGGTAATAAATAGGCTATATCACCCTGTCAGAGATTATGATCAGAACTTATTTATTGACTAACCACACTATAGCACCGCTCTTAGACATGCTGATTGCAGATATTACTAGAGATGGCAAAGTGGATCATCTTGCCATTAGATCGCACTTACTAAGAAAGTTTGAAGGAACCAAAGCTGATCTCCATCCTAATAATGACTATTTTGCTTGCTTTGAGGCTTGGCATATATCATATCAGATTCATTCTGCAAATTTGTAAGGTACTAGTCTATGTATTTTTAATTCCTTTCTCTCTCTCAGCATCTATAAAAACAAAATATTGAGACGATTTCCTGAGATGCAGAGAGGGGGGGGTATGTATATTACCGATGACCCCACTATTCCAATTCAAAGGAATGATCACACATCGTTGAAAGCGAGGGGTAGGTACATTACCAATGACCCACTTATTCGCCTACAACTTTGCCTAAAAAAAGATTCAGAGAAGAGAGAAAAGTGGGAAGAAAGGGATCATGAAAGACTTTATACATGTGTATGCAGATTTGTAGGAGTTGAGCGCATTTGTTCTTTAATCGATACTCCCAAGGGAAAGCCTGCACTTTATTTTCATGCAAAGATATGAGATTAGTAGAGGGATGAGTCAAATTAGTATTTGTTGATTTGCTGATAGATTGGATTTGGTTATTATACTAGGTAACGGCATATAGAGTTTCTCTTTGATTAGCATTATTTGATGTGGTTGTAATATAGTAGGAGTTACAGTTATACTTATATATTATATGAGTCCCCGCTTTTCAAACCTCTTTCATAGGCTACCCTTATCTTGCTTGAGGACAAGCAAAATGTTAAGTCTATGGGAGTTGATATACCTTGTTATTTACCATTTTTAGCCATCAATTAGACTCTATTTTGAGTATATTATGTGTGTCTTGATTTTGTTTTAGAGTATTACATGTCTAGGTATGTTTTGAAGCATTATGGAGATCATGGAGCTTGTTAGAGTATTTAGTAAAGATATCCACTGGCTATTCACATTAAGCTAAGTACAAGTCGAAGTCAAGCATGATCATCGAACGACGGAGCATCCTTGCTTTCGATCAACAGCCCACTCGCAGAGTATTGACCGACTTCAAGCCCAAGTCAAGAAAAATTACGAAAATTCCCCTTGACGATTTTTGACCTAGTTTATATAGGTTCTGCCATTGTTTAGGCAGAGGAAGACCAGGTTTTTATTTTACAACTTTTAGTTTTTTTTCATTGAGTTTTTTAGTAGTTTAGGGGAGAATATCTGAACTCCTTCAGAGATTTATATTGGAACCCCATTTATTATTCTATGTATTATATTAAACAGTTCATCATGTTTTCTTTGATCATGTCTGAGTAACTCACGTGTTAGATTTAGGGTTCATAATTTTACTGATGAATTAGCCCGAAAATAGGATTGCGAGGGTGAAGTAATATCAATCTTTGGAATTGTGTTTAACGCTTACGTCTAAAGTAGCTAACTAGGAACCTGAATTTAGGACATGGACAACTACGAGAGTAGGTTCTGTGCCAGAATTGATTTCATTGAGCTAGGTTGTTAGATGCATGCGAGAGCTGGGCTAATTAACATAATGGACAAACTTCTTGTCTCATTATCGTCGATCGACATCAAGCCTTAGCCGTCGATAGATAGTGCACTTCTCTGTCTGCATACGAGAATGGTGACAAGAGGTGGTCGAACTAGTTAGCATTTATTGTTCTTGCATATTAATAATTCCATGCATCCTATCCATTATAATTCACTTGCCTGAAACCCTAGATCTACCATTTTCCACATTAGTATTCGCTTTAGTATCTTAGATAATTTTCTATTCCTTATATACTTACAATTAAAACTACTATTCATAGTTTCCCTAGCTTAACCATTAGAGTTAAAAAAATCTATTGTGTGCCCGTGCTCTCTATGGATCTCTATGGATTGGATCCCTAAATGTTGTAATTTGACCTCTCTTGGAAAGAGTTGTTTGTAGGGTTAATTTAATAAATTGCATTATTAAAAACATAAACCTTAACCCACAGGCTATGATCTTGATAGGAATTGGACTTTTCACAAAATTTATTCCTTTGTTCTTGTCTGGAATTTGAGAGCTCGATCCTTGATAACCAAGCCCCTAATTGATCTTTGGAGGTTGTCCCACGTACAGGATGTCATCAAGATTTGATGATCCCTTATTGACCATTCTCAGCTTCTTGTAGCTTTCACTAAGTTCTCTTTCCAACTTCTGACTTTTCTGAAATATTGAGTCAAAAGCTGTTTCATCTGATCATATCTTCTCTCGACTTTCTTCAAATTATAGCTGAAATAGTTTTCTTCCAGATCTACAAATCAGATTCCTTTCCTTCAGTTACCTCAGATGGTTTATCACTATTGTCTGGTTGCTCTAGTTATAGATTTTTTACTTAAGCTTCCTTGATAAGCTGTAGGTTTTCAAGGCTAAGTTCAAAGAATTTATCAAACAGGTTGCAAAACTTTGTTTTGATGTTAGAATCCTCCTAATCATCATCGAGGTCAGAATCAGAATATGAGCTTGATGACATTTCATGTGTGTAGCCTTGTCCAACTACTGCTACAAAGTTAAGCATGAGTTCCTCGTTTTCACTTTCACTCTGAGATTTTGTATTACTGAAACAGAGAAGTGACTTGTCCTTCTTCAGATTATTAGGACATTAGCTTATGGTATGCATGAACCCCTTACATTCAATGCACTTGAGTTCCTTCCTCTTAGCCAGAGGACATTCATTTTGAAGGTGACCATACCTCTCACATTCATGACACTGAAAGTCCTTCTTATGATGGCCTCTGCTTGTGTCAGACTTGGAGTTGTGAGTGTAACCTCTATCAGCATCTTTGTTCTAAACTCGACTACCTAGTCGGTTTGGACCTTTCTCAACTCGACTACCTGGTTGGTTTTTGGCCATAAGACTCATATTTTACTTAATTCGTTTCACTTTATCCTTATCTTTAGACTAAGTGGTGAGTCTATCTCTTTATGTTTTTTAGGTAGCTCTTCAACTCTTTCAAGTTCATGAACTTTTAAAATATCAGCAAGTTGATCAAACATCATCTCTTCGGCGTTGACAGCAATCTTGAGAACAACTTTATAAGCCTGAAAACTTGAAGGCGCACATCTTAACAACTGTTTGACCAATTTTTCTTGTTGTACTTCTTCCCAAGAACTGAGACTTCATCTGCTATGGAACTCATTTTTGATATGAAGCTACCAACCGATTCATCCTCTTCCATTTGCAAGTTTTCAAATCTAGAAGCCAGATTATAAATTATTTGTCGTCTGACACTGGTATTCCCTTCAAAGTGATTGATGAATGTATCCCAAAACTCTTTTGCGGACTTGCAACCTTGGATAATCTTGAATTTATCAGGATCAACTGCTGAGAAGATACTTGAGAGAGTGTTTTAGTTGAAATTTGAGACAGTCTTATAAGAGTCAGTCCACCTCTCCAGTCGTCCCACATCTTCATCTATGCCTCTGATGATATGACACATCATTGCTTTCCAATATCCAAAATTACCTTTGTCAAGCATGATCGGTTTTTGTTAGGCTACAAGTTCCTTCATGGTGTCCATGATTGTCTCAAGATTTTGACATGTATGTAGATTACAAGTATACAGAGGTGACCTACTTTGATACCAAATGAAAGATCGTTGGAGACCAAAACTATGGAACACTTGTAACTTTAAGAACCGATTGGTTTATCTTATGAATAGCTTAAATTATCTTAAACAAACTTATTTAATCTGAATTATACAACGTCAACTAAGACTTGCTAGATACCAATTCCTAATCCTATTATAGAATACCCTTGAGCAGAATACACCATTCTCTCAATACTCTATTCAGGAATCGCAGCGAAGACAAACCCTTGCACTCGTTTCTTATTCTATAAAGCGTAGTCCCAAAACCTAACCTAAGGGTCTACTATATTGATATCTATCGCAATATTATGTTTACTAATATTGTGATAACACCAAATCTTCAATGTTTGACAACTAAGCAAACTCTCAAGCAGTGGTACGATGACTAGTCATTCTTAATAACCGTCACTTCTCATGCGAAACACGAACAATCTTCTGTGTAGAACTCGCTCTGCTCCGTGATACACACTCAAGAACACGCTCCTTTTCCTAAGCTTACAACATGAGTAGGTTGTGGGGCCACGTCAGGGTTACCATACTACTGATAGTTTCTACAAGCTGTGGAGTTTATCATGAAGGTACTTCAAGTGAGAGGAAGTGGGTCATTGGTGTAATCTTGCAGCAAGGTTTTGAGAACAAAGATACATTTGAGGGAATTCTGTGAACTTGTTCTCCAGTAGTCCTATCTTTCATGCATTCTCTTTTTTCTGATACTGCACATAGCGAACATTAAGTTCTTGCATTAGTACAGCCTTTCATGTTCTTATGTTCAAAGGAAAGGAGAAAAGCTTTGCGTATAGCCATCTTCATCCCTCTGGTAGATTTTATGACGCAAACCTCAAGCCTGTTTAGTTTGGATTCGGGGAAACACTAGGAAACGAGCGAGTTTTCATGGACGAAGACTTCGCTAAAATCACAATCCGTCTGTCATGTAGTTGAGAAAACTTACTTGCCTGGTACCCTCTTCCCAAACTAGGTGGACAGAAGTGTTAATTCTTTGTATGTTCCAAGATTTGTGGTCTATCTTGGATAATGTGTTGTTGTTACAAGGTTGTTTTACCAGTAGAGGCTATGGTGTTAGATGTGGAAGCATGGGCATTAGGTGGAAAAGCGGCGAAGGAAGTTCACGAAGCATACAAGAAAAGAGTTGAGCTTATTACACACCTAGAAAGGAAAGCATGCAAACATTATTCCTTTTGATTTAAATTGATTGCATATTTTAGAAAAAAAAATTGTTTCTAAAAAATACACTTTTTACATTTCAGTGCATACAATAATGGTAAACTGTAAACTTGAAATACATTAATTATGTTTACTGAATAGATGTAAATAAAATGAGGGTTGAAAACTTGTTAAGTATATTTATACATATACGTTTTGTGGAAAGAGTTTTTGTTTGTAAGATATACAGTTAAAGAAACTCATTTGCTGTTTGTTACCAAAACTCAAACCACAGTGTTGATTTGAGATTTTGCCCATAAAAATTGGTTATCATACAATATATGTTTCTGATCGAAAGTTCATCATTTTGCTGGTTCACAAAAAAGAAAGAAAGAAAAAAAGAACATGAGAGATGTGTAGCAGACTTGAGTTCGTAAACTGGAACGGTACTGTTCTTAAACGCTAGATTACGAGCTGGCATTATCTTGCTGCTACCTTTTGACGCTAGATTACGAGCTAGGCTTCAAATTATTCATTGTAACAAATCATGTTTTGGCCAGTAAGTTGGTGTATCGATAGCGATATATTTCAACCATGTTTGACCTAAAAGAGAAAATTAGATGTTTAGTACTCGAGTCTCTTTTGGTTCAAACATTTAACACGAGTAATATGAATTAAGCCAAAACTCTCAAACTCCGCTCGCAAATGAATATTGTCTATCTCCGAAGCAAAAGCCAGCAGATTGTCGATCATTTTCATCAAATCAGAACAGTCTAACTCAAACCAAATATACCAGACATTCCATTTCTGCATGGAGTGTCAAGAGACCGAACAACTCTTGTCCCAAGAAAATAAACCGCTTGAAATTGAATTACCAATGTTTTTTAACCCTAGAATTAAGTGCGCAAGGTATGTATACTAATGTTGCCACATCTCAAACCAATGTTCCATACACAATTGTATCTTACGTCCTGGTTTCTGATCAAAAGTTGATCCATTCCAAGTTCACATCAAGAAGGAAACAACACAACCTGAAACCCTAAGCTTGTGTGTGACAGATATCCACCTTTCATTCCCAAAAAGCTAGACACAACTGAACAAGAGACATCGATAAAGTGAGAGCATCATTACTTCTTGTCCTCTGCCTTTCTTGGCTGCAAACCAAGACACTCAAAAGTCAGTACACACAGATCTGCAAATGTTAAATAAAATCGTTCAAACACAAGAAGACCTTAACACCAGGAGTCTCTTGGTGAATCTCTTCCTCAGCGATGATGACAGGCCATTGCTCTCCAGCTTCACGAAACATCTGCTCCGTCTCGAGATACTGACCTTTATCGAGAATCATCTCTCTGATGGACTGAGCCGACGTTGCTGCCGCGTCGAAAGCTTCTTCAACGCCGTTAACGAACGTGACGCTGATCTGCGGTGGCTGATCGTCTGTCCGACGTTTCACCAAAACCTGACAGTTCGGGTTCGACTCTTTGGCCTTCGTCGCGTTACATTGAGCTAAGAACTCGACGCAAGACGCGAGTCTTGGATCCAGTGTGTTGAACTCTATCTTTACCTTTGATAGAAACTTTAACATCCTCTTCTTGACCAAAGACGAAGAAGGCGTTAGAATCGATGAAATCAGAGAGAGGTTCACAAATCCTGAATAAAATTTTACAGATTCGTAAGCAATATGGAGAAATGAATATGATTCTATCAAAATCTAAGAGTGTTTCAAGTGATTCAGTGTCTGGCTTACACAGATCCTCGACGGGAGCTCTCCGGCGAGAAAAGCTGAAGAAGGAAGTGGAGAAGAAGCGATCCAGATGAAGATTGAATAAAGTGTTTTTGTTTGTGTTAGATGACGGTAATAACCCTTCCCTTTTTTTATTCTTTTGGTTTGGTTTGGTTAGATTTAAATAACACAATTACATCATCATATAATTTCTAGTTTTATTATTTATGATGATTAAATTGCAACTTATGCAATACTAATAGACAACTCCAAGTATAATGATTCCAATACCGGAAACACGTAAATCAATCGATATATTCTCTCTATAGTATAAAACTATAACGAACTACTCTACATGCAATACTCTGAAACCTTTGATAAGTTTTTCATCCTATGATGTGCAATAAATTGTGTTATCTTTTATTTAAACTTCAAACATGGATGTAGAAACCTTTAAACATTCCCCTAGCTAGCTGATTTGGTCGCTTTTGTGATAGAGTCAAAAAGTTTAAACAAAAACAATTTGATTTTTTTCTTTGTTTCGCTTCGCTTTTTGACTGTAGTTTTGAGTGTTTTACACTCAGTGTCATTTTTGTCGTCAGCATAAAAATACTCGATTAATCCAATGTTAACCAAACAAGAGACTTCGTGTCCATAAAAACAAAGTAGGCCAGTTGACATCTAGCTTCACGTACCAGTGTTTTGTGTCCTGGATATATGCGTGATAGTGAAAGTTATCAAGTTTTTTGATCAGTTGTATAAGATATGATGCAAACGCGGGCCATTCTTCAGTTTCCGAAACCATCTTCACCGATTAAGAACAACCGGTTGCAAACATCACATGGAATTGTCTAAGATTTTCCATACATTCCATCACCCATATAAACTATTCCAATTTTGTGTGTAAAGAGGATAAACTATTTCATGTGTCGTTTTCCCCCATCAATCCATCAAACTGTTAAATATATTAAGCTAACCATTTCCAGTATAAATATCCTTATCCTTTCAAGAGCCATCTGTGAAAGTTCATCTTCCTATCCTCTGTGGTATAACTTGTATTTCGTCATCTCTATTTTGTGTGAGTAATGATTGGGACTCATTTTGCATTATCTGTATGTGGACTTCCTTGCATAGTGTCGCTTGTATCACTGTCAACTGTAATGTGTCTCGTGGATTTCTATCTGTTATGTTCAAAACATATCTTTTCTCCCTTTCCAATTATACAAAGAATCCAAGCGAATTACACATCTTCTATGTGCGGTGCAATCCTCCAGAACAAATAATCCATATTTGCAAAACGAAAGCAGAAAAAATCCACCTAGATTCATGGGTATCTTTGATAAAGCCCACATATGAATGGGCATTCAAAGAAAATATGGTTTATTGATTTCTCCTTTACTACACACCTTTCATAGGATACAACACATTTTATTTCTCTTGATATTAGATTGTTCCTCACTGGTAACAACATAAAATAACTTGTACGAAAA
>CAJHQQ010005030.1:0-21264 GCA_905132885.1 Moricandia moricandioides | reverse complement strand
ACAAGCAGTGGCCACAGCATCACTCCAGAATCTCTTGGGTACATTTGCTTGGAACATCATGGACCGAGCAACCTCCATAAGGTGTCTGTTCTTCCTTTCTGCTACTCCATTCTGTTGTGGGGTGTAAGGGCAGCTTGTTTGATGAAGAATGCCATGTTGAGCTAGATGTAACTTGAATGCTTGACTTGTGTATTCTCCACCATTATCTGATCTAAAAACTTTCAGCTTAGCATTGAAATGGTTAGTCACATAAGTATGAAAGTTTCTAAATGCATCAAGCACCCTATCTTTAGATGGAATCAAGGTTATCCAGGTGTATTTCGATTTTTCATCTATGAATGTGACAAAGTACTTATGATTCTCTCTAGACAAGCAAGGAGCAGTCCAAACATCTGAATGTATTAGATCAAAGCAATTATCATAGATAGTAGTGGACTTATGGAAAACAGTCTTACAATGCTTGCCTAGAATACAAGCTTCACAATCATTATTTTCAAACACAACACCTGGAACCATTAAGTTTAAAGCTCTAACATGAGGGTGTCCTAGTCTAGCATGCCACAAAGCATTCTTATTTAAAGTAAAAGCAGAAGTAGAAGTAAAGGAACAATTATGATCAGGCAACACATTAATCTCTTCAAGTAGATATAGGTCTCCTTTTGTAACTCCTTGCCCAATCACACGGTTGCTTTCAATATCCTGAAACTTAACATCATTAGGGCTGAAGATAACTTTGCATTTGAGATCATTAGTGCATTTCTTAACAGATAGCAAGTTTGAAGTAAACTCAGGCATATAAAAGGCTCTAGACTCCTTATCAAACAGTTTTAATTTGCCTATACCCCTTATTGGAATCCTATCACCATTAGCAATCATAACATGTCCATGAGCAGGTTCTATTTCTTTAATAAGACTAGTATCACTAATCATATGATGTGATGCACCTGAATCAACTATCAGTGGTTTAGACATGCTACAAGCACTAAGAGATAGACCAGCAGTCCTAGAGTGAGTATAAGCATCAGTTTGATTATAAAGGCTAGTAACTCTAGATGCACCAAATGAATATCCCCTGAGGTTACCAAAGATGTTACCATTGTCCTTGAGCATCTTGATGAGAGCATCCATCTCTGATCTGCGGATGAACTCATGCTCATTTGGGCGGTTGGTTGGTTGAGCAGTATAGGTCGCCAATGCCTTGTTCTCACCACCTTCTCTTCCTTCAGCCTCTGATGCTCGGTTTGATGTTCCTGCTCCACTCATCAGATGCTGATCACTTCCTCCATTGCTCACGTTTGCCCTTGCATCTCTATCCTTCATAAACTTGTTTGGCTTGAGATGTGGGTGGAGGATCCAGCACTGATGCTTCTTGTGACCTTGTCTCTTGCAATGGTCACAGTTTCCATTAAACCTTCTTTCTTCATACTTGTTCACCCTGTTGGCTTGAGGGACTTCAGCTTGATTAGCCAGGTAGTGTTAACTTGAAGAGATGATCCTTGTTCCTTCTGGATTTGTGCGCAGACTTCTTCTAGAGCTGGGCAACTTCTCAGCTCGCAAGATGTGCTTTACCAAGTCATTGTAGGTAGAGTTAAGAGTGAGAAGCAAACCAAAGACCTTGTCTTGTTCACGCCTTTCATTGAGCTCATCTGGATCGGTTGTACTTGGCCTCAACATCTCAAGCTCTGACCACAATGCTCTAAACTTCCCAAGATGCTTTGGTGAACTCCATATCTTCTTGTGCCAAGTTGTTTATTGCTCGCTTAATCTCAAACACACGAGTAAGGTTTGAGATGTTTCCATATACCTTCTGGAGTGTATCCCACAGGTCCTTTGCCTTCTCACAGTAGCTGTAAGCCTCTAAGATTGATGGATCTAGAGAGCTTTGAAGGATGGACATCACCAGGTTATCCTCCTGGATCCACTTCACTTCATCACACACAACAATCTCCTTGTCGCCTTCATGAGTAATGAGTTTTGGAGCTTCATCTTCGGATTCATAGCATCGAAACTAGTTTGTGAACACCAACTAGATCAAGGGATGAACCGACTAATCATGCTCCAATTGAAGCTTCCGGCAAAAAGGTCTTGCTGTTTGAATCTTAAAAAACCCTAATGTATCTATTCTCATTATATAATGTTATCATCCTCTGGTCAGAGAACAACTAAAGAATATAGAAATAAGAAGAAACCGAAAGGGAGTTGGGTTTTCCCTCTCCACTTCATAAACTTGGTTACTTCAATCTCTTAGTCTCTGTTTCTTAGTCTCTGGTTATTTGTTCTTCAGTCTCTTAATCTCCTATTCTCTTATTCTATCTCGCCATTCTCATCCCTTCATAAGTCTCTCTCATTCTCACCCATTGTTTTCTCAAGACAAGATCTCTTCTCTGGCCCTTAAGGGCGAGTTCATCATTCACACATCCTGAGCTCTGAAAACTTATATGGTATCAGAGCAAGGTTCATCTGAACTTGGTTCTTGCTTCCGCTGAAGCTCAAAGCTTTATCCCATGTCATTTCGAAACCCAGAAGCTGTCCTTGGTCGTTCTCCTCTCTCTCAGGTCCGCCCTTGAAGAAAGAAGGCCATTTGAAGCTTGTCCAAGCCATTCTTATTCACTGTCCAAGAAGAAAGGTGAAAGCTTTCATCTTGAATCTGTTTTGGCGAGTTCAAACCTGAAGAAAGGTGGAGTCTTTGACATGGAAAGCTCAAGAGGATGGTTCACAGAAGAAGAAGATGTTGGGATCGACACCAACAACTCAAACCGTGCTGTGTACCATGGAGATTCAAGGAACTAGCACAAGTTCCTTTGCTGTGAGCTGAATCTCTTTCCCTTTATTTAAGCTTGAGCATATGATCTGGTTGTGTGGTGGTAATTGTGTTGAATATGCTTAGCTCCGGTTCATAATAATGCTTGTTGTGATTGATTAAATCTGCTTGCATACATATATGAAATCCGAATTGAAAGCTGTTGCATATTGTCTTGAAGATGTGAGTGCATGGTCTTTAAAGCTAAGGTTCTTTAAAGAGGATGCATACTGTCTGGAAGTTACCTTACATTGAGGCATTAGATTATGTCTAATAGCTGAGCAAAGGAGCTTAATGAATTCCTAAGTAACTTGTATTGAATCTGTTAAGGTCATACTCGTGCTTAGAGAGTTTGCGTGCAAGAATTATAACTTGAAATTGTCTGGTTTAATCTGCTGCATCGCTTTAAAGACATTGGCGTTCAAACTTGATATATCAAGGTTTGACCCAATGCAATAATGTCTAATGGTTGCTGGAAGTTTGAGTGGTGTCTCAGGTTCACAAGAGGTGTTCTTAGTTCATCGCCAATCCATGTTGGAAGAGGAAGACTGATGTGATCCTGGAAAGCACCAAGCATGCAACCTTTAAGAGTGCATATGAGGTGATCATGGACCGGATCACTAAGGAGGACAAGGAGGGTCTAGATGAGCCACATGAAGCCACAATGCATCAACCACTCGGTGAGGATGCTCTAGCCATTCCTGAAGGTCCCATGACTCATTCCAGAGTCAAGAAGCTAAAGGAGAATGTTGTTGGATTACTCACTTCACATCCACAACAAGAAGGTCTTGGACAAGGTTTGATCCGAGATGTCTTGATCACCATTCAAGCCATCTCTACACCAAACTGAGGTAGTGTCTAGGCAGACATGGAGTGCGTGCTCTTTTCCTTGCTTTTGGTTTTGTCCCACGAGGTTTTCCAGGAGGGGGGTTTTTAACGAGGCCACAACTTGTCTACACATCACCTAAGTGCTATTCTCGGTCCAAGACTACATGAAGTTCCATTTTTTATTTCATTCTAAACTTATGTTAAACTTAGACTATAGTTTTATTTCTTTCCTTTTTTGGTTCATTGTCGAAACCCTAGAGGATTTGTCTCTGGTTTCTTATTTAAAGGGTTCTCTACACCCTTATGTAATCATCCAGTCTTTTATTAAACAAGTTACATTCATTCTTGTCGGCTCTCTCTCTCTAGAAGGTGTCGAGTTCTGGTGTGTAATATCCAGAGACCTAAGGGTGTCTAATTTGGTGTGTCATATCCAAGTTATTCATCTAGGAGTATCAAGAGATCATCCATCCCTCTTGTGTCACCATCCAATCCACACGCCTTGAAGGACTTGAGTCTTTGATTCGTTCTTGCAAGGATTATCCATTCCCATCAACCAAAGAGCATCCTAGGGACGCATCAGGTGGTATCAGAGCAACTTTGGTTGGGAAGTACTCGCTTTCTCTCTTTGCTTTTGTTCTTGTTTGATTTCTTGTTTGCTTTTGATTATTGCATCCGTTTAGCATCTTTTGTTTCTTGTTTTGTTCTCTTGTTTCATTCATGTTTCATCTTTATCACCTTGAATAAGCAGTAGAACTGATTTGTTTAGGGCTGCTCGTGTGCATAAGAGTTTAGACAAGAATTATAGGACTTTCCTTTTTTGGTTTCATGCAAAAACCCTAGAGAGATAAAAACCCTAGCCGCATGTACCTTGTTGTCGATCACTTTGTGCATTAGTTTAGCTTGTCTATCACCTTGAACACGAGCATATTGAGGCTATTAGGGTGCTAGAAAACCTTAGGAGTGATTAGGAAAAAGCTTAGAAGTGTTTCCTTTTTGCTTGAATCTTTTTCCTTTTTCCTTGAAACTTTTTCCTTTTTGCTAGTCGATTTCCTTTTCACTTTTGTCTTGCATTGTAAGCTTGTTTGTTTTTCCTTTTTGCTTGTTTTCTTTTTCCTTTTTGCTTGTCTTGTTCCCTAGAAACCTTTTACTGGTTGTCGTGTTTGTCTTTGAGCAGGAAGCATGGTCTCCAAGTCTGAAGAAGAAGCTTAACTCGTCAGCTTCTCATGGAGGCTATGTCGGCTCAACTCAACCAAAACATGGTGGCAACCATGACCGAGATGATGAGGACCAACCTCAATGACATCAGGAGAGAGCTTAGAGAAGACATCAGGAGAGCTACTAGTCAAGCACCAAACCGAGAGACTAGGAGAGAAAGAGAGAGGAGAGAGGAGAGACCTCATGCAACTCGCCAAGAACATTATGGTTATAAGGAGACTGACAATGAGTATGAGCACCTCAGTTCGTCCTCAAGAAGACCTAGGCGTGTCCAAAAGAGAAGGATGAACCAGAGAGATGAGCTTGCTGGTTTGAAGATCAAGATACCCCCACTCCATGGCAAAGCTGAGTGGGAGAAGAAGATTGAAAGCCTTGATGGAAAGGAACCAGTCTCTAAGCCATCTAAAGAAGATAAACAATTCTGTTTATTCAGTGAAGAGGTTAAGGAGGCATTGTTACAAGTAATGATGGGTGTGGAGAAGCAAATCAAACGGACCAACACAACACGCCCATCCATTGACACACAGCATCAAGAACCAGCACCAGTTGCGCCTACCCAAGAAGATCAAGACAAAGTAACCTCACATATCTTTCATAAAGAAGAGCAGCCTGTTCAGAACGTCATGGTCCCTTTAAAACAACACATGGTAGCAGAGAAGACTCCCATGGAACCTCAGAGAGCTTGTAGAATGAATCAACTAATTGTCTTTGATCCATGTGATTTCCAAAGGGCCTTCTTAGGTACTTTTCTGTTCACTCCTTTTGTTTGGTACAAGAAAGGAGAAGTGGAACTATCAAGACACGACTTGGACATGAGACATGTTGTATTTGAGCCTGGAGGAGAGGTCTTGGATCAGAAGAACAAGATCAAACAGGTTAAGGAGAGTTCAGCTGCACCAACAATGGATTTTGTAGATTTCTCATCCTCTGAAGATAAGGGGTTTCACGTCTCAGCTCAGCAAGAGTTTCACTATGAAACCAACTGGAGAATGAAGCCAATTCAGTCACGGATCCAACAAACCAGACAACACAGAAGATGGCCTCCTGATCATCAAGATATTGCTAGTTTTGTAAAACATGCCGGTTTGGATCTTTCCCAAGAGGAACTTATGTCTGATTGTGCTGGAAGGTCACAGACCTACTCGTGGAGACCTGGAGAATATTTCCACAAGATTATCACCCTTGGAGAGTGCTCTGTTCGTGCTAGAACAAGTTGGGGTCATAAGGAGTTTGAAGTTGATCAAAAGGACTTGCATCTTGACCATATCAAGATATGGAAGCCACCAGATATTCAGCAACTTCAGTACCAATGCAAAGATTATCAAAATGTAATTGGAGATGAAGGAGTCACTAGAGTCAATGGTGAAGTGATTACTGGAGCAGGAGAAGAACTCATGTTTCCTTCTCAAATCAAAGAGAAACCACCAGAGGAACTTAGTCTACAACAATCTCCAAAGAAACCAACCCGGGGTAACTATCTAAACTCAAAGAAAAACATGAAGCCTGATTTGCTTGCTGTGAGTACAGGTCAAACTGTTTTGAGATCTACCATTTTGGAAAAGAGAAGCTATGATAATGATCAGAGTATCAAGAATGGGTTGTTGGTTAAGTTGATGAAGCAACAATCAAACCTTGGAAACTGTCTAGCCGCCAGCCTTGACATAGGGACAGTCCGAGGGTCATATCTCAACAACCACAAGGAGTTAACCATCAAACTCGACTGCCATGGAAACTTAACTCATCAGGGGCTCACGTCGAATTGGAATCAAGTCAAAACCTTCTCATATGAAAGAGTTATGGGTTCTACAAATCGGGTGATCCTGTATTGGCTATCTTTGAACTTTTCTAAGTTTAAAACATCTCAATCCTATATATGGCGACCAGGTGAGCATGCTAAGGTAAGTGATCATGTTTTCAAGAGTTCTTTTATCAATTACACAGATATGATGCACTTGTTTTTGTCAAAAGAGCCATGTGCAGATTATGATGAAGCTTGGAAGCATACAAGAAGGAAGAACAAGCATGTGGAAGACAAGCGGTTCAAGCCACCTGATTTGGATCAGGATAAGCACCAGGACGTCACTAGCTTCATCCTCATCAAAGAAGCACCACCAGAAGCAGCACACAAGCCAAAACCGAGCAAAAACCAATTTGGGATAAGATTATTACTCTTTGATAAACTTTCATGTGCTAACTTGCTTTGTTTCAACATGTCAGGTTTAAGTAATGAATCAGGAACTAAATGGATTAGTGCCTTCTACATATCCAAACCAGTCAGCAACAATGCCTATCAAAGAGGCTTGCAAGGTAAGTGTAATCTGATTTTAAACTTCAAAGTTACTGACTTGGTCCCCTCTATTGTAGGTAAAACAGATTTGAGGACAAATCTTTTTGAAGAGGGAGGGGATGATGTGATCCTGGAAAGCACCAAGCATGCAACCTTTAAGAGTGCATATGAGGTGATCATGGACCGGATCACTAATGATGAACCCCTGGTGAGGAGATCCTTTTGTCCCTGATACTTTTGAAGGAAGATCTGATGGTTTTGAGAGAGATCTGAGTTGATTTTGTTGATGATGGATGGATTGATTGGATGATCTTCAGAAATGATCTATGAACTGATCAGATCTTGTGTAGATGTGTCTAAGATCAAGAGAATGAACTCTGTTTGTGATCAAAGACAAGTTTTGCTTGCAGAGAATGAACTCCTAGCAATCAGTGTTCATGGATGAACAAGGGATTCACAGATTTAGAGAGAATTTTGATAAAAAGGTGAATGAATCTTATTATGGTCGTGCACCCCTTTATATAGGGCTTACAAGTTGTAGAAATCAAAAGACAAAGTGTAGAAATTAAGAAACTTAGATACTAGGAATGTAGACTTGATTTTGGACCAGAATAAGTGTTTTGTTGTATGTCTCTTTGCCTGACCACGACCTTGACTTTCTTGCTGACTCCCTCTTGGTATTCTTGGTGAGAATGGGCTTGAAATGGACTGAACAAAGGTCGAATTTGGCTTGAAACAAACCCATAATGAATTTGTTATGAACTCTCCATGGGCTGCAATACTTCTTCTTGGGAAACTTGATCCAAAACACATCCAAATGGTTTCTTGGACTTGAATTTCGTGGCTGGTTCATCAGAAAGAGATAATGGATCCTTAACTTTGGGTTTGAACTTCTTTTGGGCTGAGAGAAACAAATCTGATCCATCTTCTTTTTTTTTGGGCCAAAAATCACTTGTCCAGCTAGGTCCATGGCAGCTTCAGTGTCACTCTCATTCAACTCTAAGGTAGTGTCACTTAGCTCATCCAGGTCATTTAGCTCAGTCACACTCACATCAGCTGGTGTTTGCTCAGTATGCTCGCTTTTCTTCCATCCTGGTTTGTCCTTTGATTGATGATCAGCTGCCTCGGCCATGGTTACATCATCCCCTCCTCCTTTAAAATGATTTGTCCTCAAATCTGTATCTCCTACATCAAAAGGAAACAAGTTAGACACAAGACACAGGTTCAAGCAAAGAAACATATAAGCAACAACAAAGAAAAGTTTTAGAAAGAAACTTCCTTGGAGTGTTGAAGCTGTTTTTCTCAAGTACTTCCATCTCCAAAATTCTGGCTGATAAGCAAGGTATCTGTTCCTTGCACTCGTTTGAGACTTATCCTGATGATCCTGGACACTCAAAACACAACCTAGATATCCAGAATCATATGTGCAAGACATGTTCTTGTTTAGATCAAAAATCAAACATTTCTTCTTTAGAACATGTAGCACATGCCTCAGACATTCAATATGCATATCAAAGAACGTATTGTAAACCAGAATAGTATCAAGACACAAAATAGCATAGCTCTTAAAGAACAATTTCAGTACATGCACAAGCTTCTCATATTCAGAACACACAAGATCAAACTCAAACTGAGAATCACTGGTTTTGTCAAAGAATGTGTTATACACCAGTATATTATCAAGACTCAAAACAACACCATTCTCAAAGAGTGATCTCAAAACATGCCAAGGTTTATCAGTTTCAGAACATACATGAGTAGGTTTCAAAACAGAATCAAACACAAACTCGTTTTCAGCTCTAAATGGTTTTAGTTCCTGCAAATTCCTAACCATAGATTCGTCCAAGGCACAAGTGGATGCAAACAAATCATCAGTGACAAGTTCATGCTTAGAACAACTCAGAACAAAGCTATTTTCTTTGAAGACAAATGAATCAAACGATTTTCTAGAATAGAAAACAGGCTGTTGCAGAACAAGCTCCAATGACTTTTCATGATGATCAAAGCTTTTGTTATGTTCCATAAACTGATCAAAACTCAAAACAAGACCAAGATTGATGTCACTACCACATGAAAAACGTTTTTGATCACAAAATTTATCTGGTTCAAGCTTCTTAAAAGAATGGATCATGTTATCAAAAACAGAGTTTGAAACACAAAATTCTTTTACTTTTTCTAGACCAAAACGTTTTACATCATTGGAACCAACCATAACAAACATTTCAGACAGAGAATTAACCAGATCAAATCCCTTACAGTGCTCTTGCAGGCTAGGGAACAAAAACTTGGGAATAGTTCTCAGCTCCAAGCTGCTCTGCTGCTCCATCACTTCACCTTGTTTTAAAATCATTTGTTCTGTTTTTGGTGAGTGTTCTTCTGAGACCTGAGACACTGAAGCAAGACTACTCGGTTGCACCGGTTCAAAAGAGGTTAGTTTATCACAAGAACTACTGATAGCAAGTTCAGATTGAGGAGAGAAAAGAGAAAACTCATTTTCTGCCTCAGGTTCTTTTATTACCTTCGATGGCTCTGTTTTCAGTTCTTGGACAGTCTGGTCCTGCTTGATACAACCCTTTGGATCAGAAAATCCTGAGGAAGGTAGTGAGGTTGGTCTCCTTTGCTGGTCTGTTACAAAATCTTGCAGTACTTGTTGTGCAATCTTTTTGAAATCATCTTGAAACTGTTGGCTGTCCAAATAATGAAGTGCTGCTGGTTGTTTCTGAGACTTCTTTATGGGATCACGACCATAGAAAGCTCCTGTCTCTTCTCTGGCATGTCTAGGACGTTCTCTGCTCCTCCTAGTTGGTTCCTCATGTCTCACTGGTCGTGCCTTTTCCTGCACAGAATCAGAATGGTTAAAAACCGATTTTTTTTTCTCATCAAATTCTGTCTTTTTTCAAGCAAACTCTTTGTGGAAGAACTGAATTGATCATGATGTGTGCTCCTCCTTTTAAGCCTTTCCAGTGTCCTCCTGGACTGTATCCTTTCCTGCTCATAACCAGACTCATCAATATCATATGAATCTCTTTTTCTCATAGACTTTTCTCTTCTTTTCAAGGCTGCTTTTGTTGCAGAGTCAAACAGGTTGTAATCTAACTCCTTCTCATGACGTCTCCTCCTGAAATTGCTTCCTCCAGACATGGCTTCCTATTAGAATCTCAACAAGAAAAATTAGCACAATAACAGATAGCCTAAGCCTCACAATCTCTCAAGTGTTTCTCTCTGATTTTTCTGTGATTTTTTTTTCTGTGAATCCAGTAGCTCAACAACAAACAAAGATCAAGCTTTAGAGAACAAACCCCAACCCCAAAACAGAAGAAAGAGATAGAAAGATTGCAAGATTTTTGTTTGCAAGAGGCTTTACCACCAGGGCTGGATTTCTCCTCAGCCAGGCTGGATTTCTCCTCAGCCAAGTTGGATTTCTCTTCAACTTTTCTTTTGATTGTTTTTTTTTTTAAAATCTGGTTGGCCCTCTTGCAGATTCAACAGATAGAAAGATAAGAGATTTCTGGAAAATTGCAGAGAAAATTGCAGAGAATAGAAAACAGATTCCCAAAACAAAGAAGTGGAAAAGTTTTAGAATCAAACCCCAGATCAAGAGCCTTCAAACCTGCTCTGATACCACTTGATGAACCCCTGGTGAGGAGATCCTTTTGTCCCTGATACTTTTGAAGGAAGATCTGATGGTTTTGAGAGAGATCTGAGTTGATTTTGTTGATGATGGATGGATTGATTGGATGATCTTCAGAAATGATCTATGAACTGATCAGATCTTGTGTAGATGTGTCTAAGATCAAGAGAATGAACTCTGTTTGTGATCAAAGACAAGTTTTGCTTGCAGAGAATGAACTCCTAGCAATCAGTGTTCATGGATGAACAAGGGATTCACAGATTTAGAGAGAATTTTGATAAAAAGGTGAATGAATCTTATTATGGTCGTGCACCTCTTTATATAGGGCTTACAAGTTGTAGAAATCAAAAGACAAAGTGTAGAAATTAAGAAACTTAGATACTAGGAATGTAGACTTGATTTTGGACCAGAATAAGTGTTTTGTTGTATGTCTCTTTGCCTGACCACGACCTTGACTTTCTTGCTGACTCCCTCTTGGTATTCTTGGTGAGAATGGGCTTGAAATGGACTGAACAAAGGTCGAATTTGGCTTGAAACAAACCCATAATGAATTTGTTATGAACTCTCCATGGGCTGCAATACTTCTTCTTGGGAAACTTGATCCAAAACACATCCAAATGGTTTCTTGGACTTGAATTTCGTGGCTGGTTCATCAGAAAGAGATAATGGATCCTTAACTTTGGGTTTGAACTTCTTTTGGGCTGAGAGAAACAAATCTGATCCATCTTCTTTTTTTTTTGGGCCAAAAATCACTTGTCCAGCTAGGTCCATGGCAGCTTCAGTGTCACTCTCATTCAACTCTAAGGTAGTGTCACTTAGCTCATCCAGGTCATTTAGCTCAGTCACACTCACATCAGCTGGTGTTTGCTCAGTATGCTCGCTTTTCTTCCATCCTGGTTTGTCCTTTGATTGATGATCAGCTGCCTCGGCCATGGTTACATCAACTAAGGAGGACAAGGAGGGTCTAGATGAGCCACATGAAGCCACAATGCATCAACCACTCGGTGAGGATGCTCTAGCCATTCCTGAAGGTCCCATGACTCATTCCAGAGTCAAGAAGCTAAAGGAGAATGTTGTTGGATTACTCACTTCACATCCACAACAAGAAGGTCTTGGACAAGGTTTGATCCGAGATGTCTTGATCACCATTCAAGCCATCTCTACACCAAACTGAGGTAGTGTCTAGGCAGACATGGAGTGCGTGCTCTTTTCCTTGCTTTTGGTTTTGTCCCACGAGGTTTTCCAGGAGGGAGGTTTTTAACGAGGCCACAACTTGTCTACACATCACCTAAGTGCTATTCTCGGTCCAAGACTACATGAAGTTCCATTTTTTATTTCATTCTAAACTTATGTTAAACTTAGACTATAGTTTTATTTCTTTCCTTTTTTGGTTCATTGTCGAAACCCTAGAGGATTTGTCTCTGGTTTCTTATTTAAAGGGTTCTCTACACCCTTATGTGTGAGTTTTAGTAATTTAGTGAGTGTTTAAATGAGATTAAGAAAGAGTTTGTTGCTGGAAATGTGAAGAATAGTAAGAACAGGAGAGAGAGTGAAGAATTTCGTGAGTGAGAGAGAGAGAAGGAGAGAATATGATTTCCTTGCCTTTCTTAGTTCTGGATACATGTCTTTATATAGACCAGACAATACATAAAATAATCAGACAAGTTTGAATAAAGAAAAGAATAAATTAATGGGACTGAGCAATGGCAGGGACTGAGGGATGCCAGGGACAGTCTGAGGGATGCCAGGGACTGAGGAATGGCAGGGACAGTCTGAGGAGGAGCAGAGGCACGTCCAGCAATGTAGGAAAGGGACAGGAGCTATGTGGTCCACTCTCCTTAACACAACATGTGACTTCTCTCCCTAAAGATTCTCTGCCTCTAGTCAACATCCTCTTTGGTTCCTCAAGCCTTGATTTATTCTTCTCTATCATTCATGTCTTCATGTCAACACTCCCCCTCAAGCTTGACCATGTGGAACAAGTCAAGCTTGGAAGCCATGAAGCATTCCCTCATTAAAACCTCAGCTAGTAAAAACCGCATGGGACAAAAACCACACCAAGGAAAAAGAGTAGAACACTTCATGGCAAGAGGATCAGTGACATGTGAGATCTATGAGTCCAAGCTTTGGATGAATGAACTCACAGACTTTGGTGCTAGCAGCCTTGGTAAAGATGTCAGCTAGCTGGTCTTCACTTCTGGTATAGCAAGGCAAGATGACTTTCTGCTCCACGGCTTGCCTCACCTTATGACAATCCACCTCAATGTGTTTAGTTCTCTCATGGAACACATTGTTGGAAGCTATGTGTATTGCAGCCTGGTTATCACAGTGCATGGTGATGGGTGTGGTAGTCTCAATTCCCAAGTCCTTAAGCAACCCTTTAATCCAAATCAGTTCACTTGTGAGCTTTCTCATGGCTCTATACTCTGCCTCAGCACTTGAACATGAGACCACCTTCTGCTTCTTGCTCTTCCATGTTACTAAATTACCTCCAATGAAAGTACAATAGCCGGTTGTAGACCTCCTATCTATCCTATCTCCAGCCCAATCAGCATCACAATAACCAACTATCTCAGTACTCTTGTTGCAACCCATCCAAACTCCTTGTCCTGGTGCTTCTCTTAAGTACCTCAGAATTCTTTCAACCATGTTCCAATGATGTATCTTGGGGGCTTGCATATGTTGGCTTACTTGGTTGACTGCGAAGCACACATCTGGTCTTGTGATAGTGAGATATATGAGTTTTCCCACCATTCTCCTATAGTGCTTCACATCTTCATAAGCCTTGTCTTCATACTCCCCCTCACGCATTACTTTGTATCCCTCCTCTAGAGGTGTTTTAGCAGCTCTACCACCAAGGTCTCCAGCTTCCTTTAATACATCAAGGGTGTATTTCCTTTGGGACAGAAACAGTCCCTCCTTGGATCTACACATCTCAATCCCAAGAAAATATTTGAGCTCTCCCAAATCCTTGATATCAAATGTTGCCTTGAGGAATGCTTTGGTGGAGCTGATCCCCTCTTTATCACTGCCTGTGATGATGATATCATCCACATAGATGAGAATCACAATGATCCCTTGCTGGCTGGTGAGAGTAAACAAAGTGTGATCAGCTTCAGATTTCACAAACCCTCTTCCATTAAGGGTTGTGCTCAGTTTGTGATACCAGGCTCTTGGAGATTGCTTCAGACCATAGATTGCCTTCCTCAGCCTCAATACATTACCAGGTTTGACCATGTTTTCCATCCCTGGTGGAGGCCGCATGTATACTTCATCTTCTAGCTCTCCTTGTAAGAATGCATTCTTGACATCCATTTGCCAAAGATCCCATTCCAAATTCACAGCAAGAGAAAGCAAAATCCTTATGGTGTGAAGCTTTGCCACTGGTGCAAAGGTTTCAAGATAGTCCTCACCATATACTTGAGTGTAGCCTCTTGCTACCAGCCTGGTCTTCTTCCTCTCAGGTTTCCCATTGGCTAAGTACTTAATTGTGAACAACAGCATGCTTGTTACTGCCTTCTTGCCTTTGGGAAGTTCAGTTTCAAACCAGGTTCCATTTTTCTCCATAGCACCCATCTCATCTCTTACTGAATCTCTCCATTCCTTAATTGCCATAGCCTCTTCATATGACCTTGGTATGTAAGCCTCATCAAGGTTAGTGATGAAAGCTTGATGATCCATAGGATATTGAGCTAGGGAGCATGTTGCTTGTATAGGATGAGCTACAGCTTGTGAGTTGAAGTAGACCCTTGTGTTGATCCAATTAGAGGCCGGCTGTTTGATTCTAGTACTCCTCCTTAGTACTGGTTGTGATTCTTCATTTTGAACCTCTTCTTCATTGGCTGAGGGTTGGTTCTCATTTACCACTGGTGCTTCTTGATCTTGTTGCTCATCTTGACCATGAATTGGTGCTGAGTTTTCGGATTGTGGCTCAGCATTGTTGCCCCCCTCATGGTCAAGGTGGGGAATCTCCTGACCCTCAAACTCATCAGTGGTGGTCTCAGCTTCACTAGACTGAGTGGGAGCTTGTCTAGCCTCATCTGGTTCAGTACCTCTCTTATCCATAGGTATACTGATCCCAATACTCTCCATTACCCGTCGAAGATTGTTTGCTCTATCCGAGGTTGATTGGGATAGATTCTCAAGTTCACTCCAATCTTTGTTGTTGTAGTATCCTCTAGATTCCACAAACTTCACATCTCGAGATACCAGGACTCTCCTAGTCTCTGGTTCATAACACTTATAACCCTTTTGGTTTGGAGAGTAGCCAATGAACATAGCTCTTGTACTCTTGGCCTCTAGTTTATTTCTTTGCTCTCCTGGTATCAAGACAAAGCAAGGACACCCAAACACACGCATATGATCAATAGATGGTCTAGTTTTGTTCAATACCTCAAATGGAGATTGGTCTTGAAGAATTCTGGTTGGAATCCGGTTGATCAAGTAGCATGCTGTCATGACTGCATCTCCCCAAAACCTTTTAGGTACACTTGTATGGAACATCATGCTCCTGGCCACCTCCATCAGATGTCGATTTTTCCTCTCAGCTACACCATTTTGTTGTGGTGTGTAAGGACAGCTAGTTTGCTGAATGATCCCATGCTGAGCTAGATATTGCTTAAATGCTTGACTAGTGTACTCTCCACCATTATCAGACCTGAGGATCTTCAACTTGGCATTGAAATGGTTGGACACATGATTATGGAAGTTCTTGAATGCCTCCAGCACCCGGTCTTTTGTCTGAATCAGAGTCACCCATGTGTATTTTGACTTCTCATCAATGAAGGTGACAAAGTACTTGTGATTCTCTCTGGAAAGACACGGTGCTGTCCACACATCAGAATGAACCAGGTCGAAACACTTCTCATAGATAGTGCTAGACCTTGGAAAGACTGTCCTACAATGCTTCCCCAAGATACATGCTTCACATTCATCATTCTGAAACACCATACCCGGAAGCATCAAGTTCAATGCTCTAGTATGGGGATGTCCCAATCTAGAGTGCCATATGGTGCTCTCAACCCCATTAGAAGCACTGATCAGGCAGTGAGCAGGCGTTGCACCAGATATCTTAGTCTTCTCTAGGTGATACAGTTCCTGATGGCTGTGCCCTCTACCAATAACCTGCCCTGTCTTCAAGTCTTGAAACTCAACCTCATCAGGTCTAAAGACAACTTGACAATTCAGATCAACGGTTGCTCTTTTCACTGATAGCAAATTTGATGTAAACTGAGGCATATACAAGGCAGTTGATTCTTTATCAAACAACCTAAGGTTCCCTATCCCTTCTATCTTAACCTTATCACCATTTGCTATAAGCACATTCCCTGAGGCAGGTTTGATATTACTAACCAGGTTCCTATCACTAATCATGTGATGGCTAGCTCCTGAATCTATAATAATGGGTTTAGAGTCAGGAGAATAATTACCAACCTCCTTGGGTGAGATAAGGGCCTTGGCAGCTTTTATAAAGGCATCAAAGTCTCTTCTGGTCACTGGACCATCAGAATTGGTCGCCCCTGCCATACTCCTCCATGTTCCTCCTTCATTAGAATCACCACAGAATGCTGAATACATGGTTCTTCCTTCAATTACTTGATACTCAAACTCCTTGAGCTCAAATGTACTCGGCTGGCTTCCTTGGGAACTTGGCAGCTTCCTTTCTTGAATAATATGACTTATCAGACTTTTGCAGGGTAAATCCAAGTTTAGGAGAAGACTGAAAACTTTGTCTTGCTCATAGACAGCTTGAAGACTCTCCCATAGATTCCCATAAATATTTTGAAGCTTCTCCCATAGATTCTTGGCGATTCTGATGTGATAATGATCCTCCAAGATCTGTTCAGACAGAGAGCTGTGTATAATTCCAAGTGCTTGCTGTTCCTCTTGAACCCACTTGGCTTCATGCTTCATACAAGTAGCCTGACTATCCTCTTGAGCCATCCTCTTTGAAATTTCAGCCTCCATGATATGGCTGTCCCAAAGTCCATGACTTCCCAAGGTAACTCTGACCACTCTTGACCATAAAAGATAGTTAGGACCCTCTAGGGTCACTGGAATAAGGTTCTCCTTCTTCATTTTCTTGGTCGAAATCACCTTTACTCAATTTAAGTAGACTTTTCCATTTTTGGCAATTTCTGGAGCTGGAAATGATGAACAGCTGAAGAACAAGATGAACTTTGCCAAAAATAGAAATGAAACTCAGAGAATTTGCGGAAGTAAGTAAAGAGAGTAGGGAGATTTAGGTCTCAAGAGCATACAGCTCTGATACCATGTGAGTTTTAGTAATTTAGTGAGTGTTTAAATGAGATTAAGAAAGAGTTTGTTGCTGGAAATGTGAAGAATAGTAAGAACAGGAGAGAGAGTGAGGAATTTCGTGAGTGAGAGAGAGAGAAGGAGAGAATATGATTTCCTTGCCTTTCTTAGTTCTGGATACATGTCTTTATATAGACCAGACAATACATAAAATAATCAGACAAGTTTGAATAAAGAAAAGAATAAATTAATGGGACTGAGCAATGGCAGGGACTGAGGGATGCCAGGGACAGTCTGAGGGATGCCAGGGACTGAGGAATGGCAGGGACAGTCTGAGGAGGAGCAGAGGCACGTCCAGCAATGTAGGAAAGGGACAGGAGCTATGTGGTCCACTCTCCTTAACACAACATGTGACTTCTCTCCCTAAAGATTCTCTGCCTCTAGTCAACATCCTCTTTGGTTCCTCAAGCCTTGATTTATTCTTCTCTATCATTCATGTCTTCATGTCAACATTATGTAATCATCCAGTCTTTTATTAAACAAGTTACATTCATTCTTGTCGGCTCTCTCTCTCTAGAAGGTGTCGAGTTCTGGTGTGTAATATCCAGAGACCTAAGGGTGTCTAATTTGGTGTGTCATATCCAAGTTATTCATCTAGGAGTATCAAGAGATCATCCATCCCTCTTGTGTCACCATCCAATCCACACGCCTTGAAGGACTTGAGTCTTTTGATTCGTTCTTGCAAGGATTATCCATTCCCATCAACCAAAGAGCATCCTAGGGACGCATCAAAGACTTTACCCATTGTGTGTGCAATGGAGAGTGGAACTCAAGGCCATTGCAAGCTGATCATGAGTGATCTAGCCGAAGTGGAGGGAAGAAGAATGTCTCTCACAAGCAACCAGCGAGGTGCTTGTAGAAGGGGCTGAGGTATCTCCTCAGTGCAATGGTAGAGAAGGAGCTGTTAAGCTCAGAAAGTGAGGGATTCAAGTGGCATGTGAAGAACAACCACTCCTCACTATTTATACAAGGGAGTAAACCTGATCTCTCTTTATTTATATACTTTCACTATTTATACTTTCATGACTGTTTCTGTTTTTCATCATATTGTTGGGTGTAGTGCCATTGCTTGAAATCATCATGGATGTATTGCAAAATTGAGAAGTGTTCTCTGATGCTTACATCATGATATATAAGCTGGTTTGCATTCATAAAACTTGTCTCATATTGTCTAAGTTCAATCTAGATGCATACTGGTTCTAATGCATTTGTTTTTAATCCATCATTTGGTTATCTTGCATCATTTAGAAATTGTCTAGGTTGCTTGTATCATTGGTTTTGATTGGAACGAGTGTGCATAGCTCCAAGTAGATCACAGTTTGAACCTGTTGCATACATATAGTCTTGCTTAAGCTGCTTGCATACATAAATAGAAACTGTTTAAAGTAAAGCACTTGGGTCTGGTATTTGGAAATGATAATGTTGCTTAGTCTCTGTTCTAAATGGTTGTGTTGCTAGGATGATAGATAATTATGTCTAATCCAGTGTGCATTCATGAAAAGAATAGGTTAAGGCTGTTGCATTCTATTGTCATTGTTACTGCCTTAAGGTTGAGACTCCTAGACTTGAGTCTAAGGGTCGTTTAAGACAGGAGTTGTTTGCCTAATTGCTTGTGATTGTTCCTGATCAGTTCATCCGTAGCAGTTAGAGAATGGTTTGCTTGCATTAGATGGATCTTAAGACAATGAGATACTGTCTAAGTGCAAAGCTTGTGACATTGGTGATCAAACTTGATGATTAGTCAAGGTTTGATCCCAATGCAAATGTGTCTTATCTTGTTTGGAGTTTGAGTGTTGTTTCAGGGTCACAAAGAGTGTCACTTGTTCAGCATCAATCCAGAACAAAGAAGAAGGTGTTGCCCATGCAGTTCAGAGCCTACACATGATGTAAATTCCTGTAAATCCAGAGCCTACACATGATGTACATTCCTGACCATGGAGAGAAGAACCGGTTATAAGAAGCGCAGACCGTGAAGGTTGTTGAGCTCCTGGTTCAAGAGACGCACAAGGAAGAGTTATTCTAGGCAGTTGAGAGGAGATCAAGGGAGGAGGAACTGGTTGACTTAAGCGCAGCTGTTGGGGTGATGCGCTCCTGGTCCTAGCTCTGTCTTGCTCACTTCCAAGCTTGGTCCATCCCTATACTCTCTGGACCAAACTTGAGGAGGGGTAATGCAGAAGCAATCCTGAAGATCCAGCCGCCACAAGCCATTGGCAAGAAGTGGAGTTCACTCTTGCATCATTCCTCACCAGCCGGATCAAAGAAGCTATCATGAACTCATTGCAACCTTGCAAGCTTGGACCTTCACCTACTCTCGGTTCCAAGCTTGAGGGGGAGTGTGAATGAGCTTCCTATGATCTGAGAGATGTCTTAAGCTTGAGGAGGGGTAATGCAGAAGCAATCCTGAAGATCCAAGTCGTCCATTACCTCAACTCACACCACACCGGTTCAAAGAAGCCACAACAAGGACAGCAACAACTTGGTGTTAGAACAGATAGCCAACAGAGACTACTTGACAAGAAGATCAGGTGTAGAGGCAAGCTGATTGGAATGCTATGAATCAGCCCAAGGCATGGAGTTAGAACAGTTACCTTCTGGTGGGGAAGCTATGAATCAGCTTCTACATGGAGTTAGAACAGTTACCTTCAGTTGGGAAGCTATGAATCAGCCCATAGCATGTGTGTGTGTACCTGGTTGATGAAGCTTCAATGATCTGTGAAGATGAAGTCCTTGGTGGTTATTCAAGAAGAAGAAGAAGCAACCAAGGCAGAAAATGAAGATGATACTCAATGGAGTGAGTAGCTGGTCATCCGAGCACTTAAACCCAACAAGAGGTTGGGTGAAAGGGGGAGAAACCAAGATCAGTGTGAAAATGGACTAGATAAGCTCAAGAAGAGTTAGTGGTGAGCAGTCCAAGTCGGATGAGCTTGCACCACAGTGAGGGCCATGATCCAGAGTTCCTTGTGTCCACCACACTGGTTTAGACACAAAGAACTCATTGGCCAATCCCTAGGCCTTGAAGGAGCTTACTCTTTTCCTTATGAGGGTTTTATCCCTAAGGAGGGTTTTCTCTCATAAGGTTTTTAATGAGGAGTGACTTCAAGGTTCCAAGCTTGACTTAGGATCACTATAGTCAAGCTTGAGGGGGAGTGTTAACTTGAAGAGAGACAAACGATCTTATGAGAGATGAGATGGAGCAGTGGAGTTGAACCCAACAAGAATTATAAAGTTTTATAAAGGGTTGTGAGCAAAGACTTGGGATCTGGTGACATAGTCATGAGATATAGTCGATTACATGCATCAACTACATGCATCAACTACATAGTCCGATAATATAGTCGACTACATGCCTCAACTACATCATATAGTCGACTACATGAATCGACTACATGAACCGACTACATCACAGTGTTCAAACTGGTTTGAATTGTCAAGATGACCGTTGGGAAGCAGAAGGCTCCACTTGCTCTGTTTGAATCTTAAAAACCCTAATGTATCTATCTCTCTCTATATAATGTATCTCTCTCTGGTCGAGAACAACAACGAGAATATGAAATAAGAAGAAACAAAGGGAGTTGGGTTTTCCCTCTCCACTTCATAAACTTGGTTACTTCAATCTCTTAGTCTCTGTTTCTTAGTCTCTGGTTATTTGTTCTTCAGTCTCTTAATCTCCTATTCTCTTATTCTATCTCGCCATTCTCATCCCTTCATAAGTCTCTCTCATTCTCACCCATTGTTTTCTCAAGACAAGATCTCTTCTCTGGCCCTTAAGGGCGAGTTCATGATGTGATCATGGACCGGATCACTAAGGAAGACAATGGGGAGAGTTTAGATGAGCAACATGAAGCCACAATGCATCAACCATTTGATGAGGATGCTCTAACCATTCATGAAGGTCCCATGACTCGTTCCAGAGTCAAGAAGCTTAAGGAGAATGTTGTTGGATTACTCACTTCACATCCACAACAAGAAGGTCTTGGACAAGGTTTGATCCGAGATGTCTTGATCACCATTCAAGCCATCTCTACACCAAACTGAGGTAGTGTCTAGGCAGACATGGGGTGCGTGCTCTTTTCCTTGCTTTTGGTTTTGTCCCACGAGGTTTTCTAGAAGGAAGGTTTTTAAACGAGGCCAACAACATGTCTACAAATCACCTAAGTGCTACACTCGGTCCAAGACTAATAGAAGTTA
>CAJHQQ010005029.1:0-21267 GCA_905132885.1 Moricandia moricandioides | reverse complement strand
TTGCAATTTTCTCAGCAGTCATTACAACATCTTCATCTACTCAATCAGCCAACACAAGGTCCAAGTTGAGGACATGAGGATAATCTAACTTTCTCAGGGTCAGGATCACATCTGAAACATCTGAGAAGCCAACCAGACAATGCTGTCATGTAGGATCTTTGAGACGTGATCCATAACTCGAAGCAGGCTCTTCAGTTTTGAAGCTGAGGTTCAAGATTTAAAGCAGATTGAGCTACACATTGAGAGTTGATAGAGTCTAGAGGTTGTTTTTGTCTCTTCTTGTGATGTTTTGAAACCGGTGTCCCTGCAAGTAACATGTTCGCTTCGACTTCGGTATCTTATGACTCTCTGCCATCACTTGCTACATCCTTGTTAATCTGTTATGATCATGAGCTTACCATATGTCAGTATTGAGGAGGGTTATAAAGAGAAACCAAAGAGGAAGAAGTAGTTGTTGGTGTTACCCTTGAACAAGCTCAAGAAGCTGAGGTAACAGTTCTTGGTCACGAAGAATCTCAATCCATTTGGAGATGGATTCAATAGAATGTATGGAGACCTTTATCTGAGTGTAGATCTTGTTTTATCAACCGAAAATGGATCATCTCCTTTAACATCTTGATTCCTTAGCTGCAAACTTTTTTCTCGTATGCTCTTCGAACACGTTCTCCAGAATGTTACAAGACCAGAAAGACTGTTCATCTATAAACAAGAGAGACAAAACCGAGATTCCGATAGTCACAACCTTAACTTCATCGTAGAGTTTCTTCTCCCAAGCGAAAATTTTGTCCGCTGTTGTTTGGTGGCTACCTGAAACCATGCAAGATTCATCTGAAACATCACGTCTACTTTCGGACCCGTTCTCCTTCGAACCACCAGATGAAGTGAGCAAGAATCTTCAAGAGGAAGATCTTGATGATCCCGAGCGGAACAAAGCTACAGGATCAGCTTCTTCATGGATACAAGCAGACAAAAGAGGAACTGCTTTTAATATATCTACTAGACATCAGTGGCGGATCTAAAACTATTATTAAACGGGGTCACAAAATCATTTAACAACTAACTCATTTAAATAAAAAAAATTTTACAACTAAAAAAAATCTTACAAATTTATCCTACGAGATTCCATATTTTTGAATCTTTTCACTACTACTTCATTTGTTACTTTCTCAAATAATTTTTTTTCAACAAAACAAACAACACAATTATTCAAAAACTGATCACTTATGTAAATTTTCAGACGTAGATGTAAATTTTCTTTTAGGTTTGAAATATTTTTCCATTGAATTGTTATCTATAAAAAAAAAGTTAGCAAAATATTTTAGTTTCTAAGTTCTTACGATCTTTATTCTTAAATTACATAATCAAATTTTTCGTTTAGTTTTACCTTATAGCTTTTCTCTTGAACTTATTAGGCATAATTTTTTTTGTCTGCGTCGTTTGTTTTTTTATGTAATTATGAAGAAGACAATGAAAAATACCTAGGTAATAATTAGGTCAACTTTAACTTTCTTAATTATTTTCCTTTAGTTTTTGATTAAACTTTCTAAAACTAACTTATATTTTGATGTTGAGTTACAAAAAAAAACATATAATATAGTAATGTGCCTAATTATTTTTAGTTCAATATACATATAATTTTTTTTTAAGTAGTAGGGGGCACGTGCCCCCGTACCCTCTTAATTACATCCGCCACTGCTAGACATTGAGCCTCACAACCCCCACGCAACGGCACGGGTATTATTTTTTACTTTTTATGTTTTACAATTATGGTTGTTCAAATTTTTAGGGAAATTCACTAAAATAATCTTTTTTAATTTTTTGTTACAAATAGTTCTAAAAGAAAGTGACTGAAATAATTTTTTATTCTGAAAATTTTAATTTTAATTTTAAACATTTTTTTATTTTAAATCTCATTTCCAAAACCCACCCAAAACTCTAAGGAAAATCTCTCAAATATACTTTTTAAATATTTGTTACAAAAATAAACTTAAAAATGACCAAAATAGACTTTTTATTTAGAAAACTTTAGTACTTTTGTATTTTAAACTTCACCTCCAAAACTTTAAACCCTAAGTTTGAATTACTTAACCCAAAGAATATAAATACATATTTACACTCTTTAATAAAGTTTATTTGGTTATTTTTTTCTTTGAAGATTATTTGGTAACAAAAACTTTTTAGGTATTTCTCTAACTCTAAACTCTAAGTATATATTATTTAGTCCAAGGGTATAAATGTATATCCACATCTTTTAATAAAACATATTTTGCTCATTTTTTTTCTTGAAAGCTATTTTGTGACAAATTTTTTTTTAAGGTTATTCTAGGATATTTCTCTATTTTAAATTGTTTGAAAATATTACTTGTTGATAACATGTGTTATTGATGTTTAAAAAACTAAAGTGGTATTTTGTATAAATTATATTGAATTTGATATTTTTTAATAAAACTTACCATTTTCAAGTTTATTTTTTTTATAAACATACAATTTGAATGGTGTGTGTATAAATACATATATTCTAATAAAAACATAATTTTTCATAGTTTTGGATTTGATATATTTTCATTTATTATAGATCATAATTTATTTTCAATCCTATTTAGTATAACACTTGTATTATTTCACTAATTAAAATCAGAAATTATAAAAAAATAAAATACTATGGAGTTATATTTAAAACATATTGTAAATATAATGTGTTAAAAACAAAAAGCCTTGTCTATTTAAGTCATACCGGGCCAGATTTAATTAGTTTTTAGGTTGATTAACTGATCCATAGAGATTTGCTTAAAAGAATTGAGTCCAATATGATTTTTTATGATTTACAAATATCTTACATAGAAAAGAAAAGTTATCTATAATTTTTTCAGTTGATAGAACTTATCAGATCCCATTGACTTTTTATACTAACTAGGGTCTTGACCAACGCTACTCATGGATTTGTCTTCTATATTTTTATTTTACTTATATATTTTTTGATAACCGTGGTGAATTTCAAAGGCTTTCTAGGTCCAAAAACTAATCACCACGAGATCCATAGAAATCCGAGTTTTCTTGTCACTTAAGGCATCTATGGGTGGCCAAGAGAAACTAAACCCAAGACGAAAGCTCCAACCAAAGCTCCTTTACCATTAGGCCAAGACCACTTAGTTTTATTTTACTAAGTGGTCTTGAGAAATGAGCTTGGATACATACGATATACAGATCGAAAGTGTTCTGGTTCTTCCTTCAATGCTTTCTGAATGTAATCATAACCAATGTTTGTGATTGGCCGACGAAGAGGACGTTCAATGCGATTCACATGTGTCGTAGAGACTCTTGCTATATTATCCAGCATTAATAGCATAATATCCAAATCTTCCATATTATTTGCGTCTTCTTTTGTGATCATTTCCATGACAACAGACCTACATATATATAATAATATTATTAGAATAATGGTTTAAATATAAAGACATAACATCACGTGAAGATCTACGACTCTTGTAAACAAGTAAAAGACATGCAATGATTAATCTAAATCCAGTTTATTATAGATCAAGCAAATTCAAAACAAAGTCTCAAATATCATTAAAACAAATAACTATAAAATTAAAATAATGATCACTTGTAGCTGAAGCAATGATCAGTTCTAGCTAATATTGGTTTGGATCCAACCAAAACGTTCTTCTACTGACATATTTGCAAAAGCATCTTTCATGCCCAAAGAATAGATAAGAGTCACAACTTTAAACTTGGTACGTTGGTCCAAGTTAGTGATCTCTTTCATAGCATCCCAGACATTGTTTTTCTTTTTCTCAGCTTCCAATCTAAGTTTCTCCTCTCTTTTTTCAGCCTCTTTTTGTTGTCTTTGTTGGATGATACCAAGGATCTTATTGCTCACAATGACCATGGAATCATTGTTATCATTTTTCAGCTCCTCGAAATTGTAGCATGCTTCAGTTCTAGCTCTCTTTCTTGGGATCAACTTTTCTGCATGACCTTTCAGATTTTGTTTAACAACAGGAGACACATCAATAACATCATCACTGTTTTCACAAAATATCAAGTTTTCTTTCACTTGATTATCACCAACAAGGTTAGTACGAGCATCAGTAGTATCACTTAATCCAAGTGAATTGCCACCATTTGCAATTGTACCATCAAATATAATCTTCAAATCATCAAATTGTTCATCTGAGTCATAGCGCATATATTGGTGGTTTGGATGTGCCTGTCATTTTTCATAAACATACATAAGAACTACAATTATGAATTTTTGTAATATATAATCTATATAAAACAAAAAAAAACCCTTCAAATATGCTTGCCACAGTTCTTCAGAAGCTGTAAACATTTTTGTCTCATCATCCCATCCGAATCCGGAGCTGTTACGTTGAAGATCAACATAACTTTGGTATAGGTTCTTCAAAAACTTTATTCTACTATGGTAATGCTTATGGAACTTTTGACATCCAACTCTTTCATTAAGGACTGGTAGTATTTTCTTTTCTACTGTTGCTTTTTTTATTAGACAACTAGAATCACACCATCCACGTTTAATTCCCTTCGCAAGTAACTCAATCAATACTTTCGTTTCTTCCGAATTCCACTGATTATATTTATTAGTTTTTTCTTTGTCTCCCATTGTAATCTTTTTCAAGAACTAATTGTAGTTAGTATAAATAATGAACATAATATAATACAAAGTAAGAATCAAACGGAAAACTAGAAGTCAAAAGCAAACAAAAAAAAATCAAACGGTAGAAGTCATAAATAATAATCATAATTGTATAAAGGATAAGCAAACAAAAATTCAAATGGTGAAAATTATAAAGAGATGAAGCAACACATAGAGTAATAATCTATTGTATGGTCAATAATGATGGCTAGAAAACAATTGTATGCAATATAGAAAAAACTATAAAATAATGATAATAAGAAATACGGTACCTGTATGTAGCTGGATGAGAAAAGGTGTGTTTCAATGTGTTAATTAGATGATTTTATATATGGACGACAATAGTGTTTCTCATCGAGATTGTTTTTCGAAAATTTCTAGAAATTTTTTGGAATATTACCTTAAAAGAAAAACTTTTTGAATAAAATATATTGTGCAAATCCATAATACTCAATAAAAATCTTTCCAAATCAATACAAAATATTTGATAGAAATTCTGAGAATATTTGTCAAATCTATGTAACTTTTAAAAATCTGTCAACTTTTAAAATCACTAAACTCTTTCTAAATCCATGTTCCAATAACCCCCCCTTATATTGTTTTAGTTTTTTTGTTGAGTGCATTCTCTCCAATGTAATAAATGTATTATTTATTTTAATGAAAGCAAAAGGTTATTAAAAAGTTGTATTGTTTATTGTCTGATTGAAACCTCTTTATTAAGTTAGACTGTTTTTTTTGTATGTATAATTTCATCTTTAAGTTATATTTTCCCGATCTTTTAATGATTTGCTATCCTAGTTAGTTTTTAGTATTTTTGTTTCTCTTTATTTACATTTTTAAGTAAATACTGTTTTTATGAAAAAGTAAATATTATTTCATGTTTCTTTTAACTTATAATTTTTGCTTCAAAATGTATGGAGACCATTTATAAATTTAGTAATTTATAGACTTGGAAGAGGAAATTACATGGTTTTTAATTAAATTGAAAATTGAATAGACTTATGTGAGAACTGAAATTCGCACTGTCGATTTTTGTTGAATTAGGAACGCAAGGTAAACCCTAGTTTCCCAGAGGTCCTTGATATCTGAACATGATAGGATCCTAGGCCATGAGAGCTGTTGGCGAGATCCCTAGTTCTAATAACCTAAGACTGCAAAACCCTAGTTGAGTCGCAGCTCGGATAACAAAAATGAAAACTTGCCTAAATGCTTTAAGTGCTAAGCTATGTTTGCTCTGAGTGGAGATTTTCGTGTGTCCTCTGCATCATCACCCTTGAAGTCCTTATATGCTCCTCTAGAGGCGGTTTGCTCTTTCCCGATCTGCCCTTGGTCGAATTTATCGTTTCGCGAAAATATTCCTTTTTTCCTCGATCTACATTATTATTTTCGGAAACTTAACATCTATCCTTCGATCTTAACATTTATCCCTTCCTGCAAAATAAAAGATAAACCGTCACAAAGTTTAAGCTTGATTTCGGATAAAATCGTGAGTGGGCCTTTAGCCGAGCTTTAGACCTTGTCGGGCCATTTTCTGACTTAAGCGTTTCTACGATTTTATCGAAGAATAGCATTGCTAAGACGACGTCTTCCGAGAGTTAGGATCTTTCGTATGAGGCGTGTGACTCTAGGTGTTTATTTAACCATTACCGTCTCATACGATCGACCCAATCCTTTCTCCAGAAAATGAGTGTTTTTGGTAAAGTTCCAATGTCAATCTCAATCGAGATGGAACAGAGATAAGTTCGATCAAGTATTGAAAGATGGAGTTTAACGAGGACGAGGTGAAACTTGATTGATTTGATCCGACTTGCCGAACGAGCGAGTCGACGGCGATTTGGTCATGTCGTGTCAAGTTGTTTGGTTCGTTCCGTCCAACTCGTCCGTATGGCGAGTTGGTCGTGTTGTGCCATAAAACTCGCCCATATGGCAAGTTGGACAGTCCAACTTGCCGTACGGGCGAGTTGGTTGGTCCGTTCTGTCCAACTCGCCCGTATGGCGAGTTGGTTGGTCACTGCCGTCCAACTCGCCTGTATAGCGAGTTAGATAGTCCAACTTGCCGTACGGGCGAGTAAGTCGTGTGGTGCCATCCAACTCTCCCGTATGGCTAGTTGGACAGTCCAACTCACCGTACGGCCACGTTGGTCGACCCATGTGGCTTGATTTTTACATTCGACAAGCTGGACGTCTTGCTCGGCCATCTTCTCCGTTCGGGGAGTTGGATGATCGAGTTTTCCAGTCATTTTGTCATATTACCGTGTGGGAATATGTTTACCCGAGGTCTTTGGACTAACTCTTTCCTGATGGTTCATTTGCGCAGACCGCTCCTTTGTGGTCAGTCAAGATTTGACCAAAATATTTGTCGTTTCCCCTTTTTCCGAGTCAGTTTTCAACAAGAACGCATTTTCCCGGTAGGTTTCTAAGGTTGATTCCGTCGTAACCGATTTTGACCCCAACAGTTAGCCCCCAGCTCGTTAGAATTGCAAGGTTCTAGCGAGCGCAGGTTTGGTAAGTTAGGCGGAATCAATGTTTGAAAAGGTCCGTTGAAAGTGGTCTACTTATTCCTCTAAGAGGGAATCTAGGATTGGGGCTGCGCCTTGTGAAGGATGCCTACGTACCCTTGTAAAAGGCATCAAGCCTTTTGTAGTTCGTTCTGAAGTTAAGGTTCTTACTTCCTGTTTTCCAGTGAGACCCTTATGGTTTAGCTGTGTGTCGTGTAGACATTATCAGGCATGTTGCTACCAACGACATTGTATATTGGACCTTTGTCGGCCTTGTAGGCTGTTTATTTTGGCCGCGTGTGGCCGTACTTATGTTTTCGGGACTGACAGCGTGTGGCTTTGGATCCCGACCGCTTGGTGATTTTTTTTAATTAATAAACTAGGCTTTTTTCTTGAAAATGAGTTTAAGTAATTTCAGATTTTTGTTAAGTATAGAGGGAAGGATACGAGTTGTCATCTCGTTCCGAACTCTTTTGCGGATCGTCCTATTCGTTGCTCGTTCAAGATGTTTGAGAAGTTTTTCAAAGTTTCGTGAGCGCTTAGATACAGACGAAGAGACATGCTTTCAGGATCTCATATCTTTTTGATATCATGCCTTGAGACTAGAGACCAGTGTGCTGGGATTACGGTAAGACCTAGGTCTAATCACGGTTTTAGGGGGTGCGATGACTACTTCGGCTTACGTTTCTTGCATCGCTTTTGACCTTATTCCATCCCGCTTTAAAGTCTACCATATGTTCCCGGCTTATGTGAATTGTATGATAGCAATCGAGCATCTCTTCGGGGACAATTTTTAAGTCTCCCGAAAGTGCCAACAAAAATTTTGGACTTCTTTTATAGCGCTATTACCCTTGTGTCGGGTGTTCGAGGGCTATCTCTACGAGATGGCTTAGTCTGTTTAGGACGTTAAGAGTTTGTTTTGATCACCAACAAATTATTTGTAGATATAATCGTTTTTGAAACTTCGCGAAGGATACGTGTTTAAGAAGGTGTGTATGTTTTATAGTCACGGACGAACTGGTTTTAAGGTTAGCATTCTGTTTCAGAAAGTTTTGACGAAAAACAGTTCTCCGCGCGGTAGGGACGTCTCGCTGTGTCGAAGGTTGAGCTTTTCTTTCGTATGCCGCATTTTGTGCTTTAAATGTTTGAGGGCTTGAAGATGTGTGGTATCGCAAGGTTTTTGTTTAAACTTACGGAAGTGAAATGTTTTGGTTTGTTTCCAAGGAATTAGGACCAATGGGTCGCGCAAAATTTGTCCCTGAGAATATGCGACTTCCTTCACTGTTCTTTGTGAAGATTCGCCCCACCGAGATTTATTTCTTGTATAGTTGAGGATGCTTTGCATAGCTCTAGGAGCTTTGTTACGAGTTTTTCCTTATGTGCCGTTTTCACTTGTAAAATGCTGTGGGTTTCGAGTAAACTGCGGAACATATTGAACTTGGTCGGTTGTCGACAAGTTTATGTTCTCTGTTAACCGTACGGTGGTTACGACTAAGTTTCGATATTAAGAATTTGTCGTATGATTTCTGATTCTGGGTTATACGATATTTATTTGCACTTGGTGTTTTTTCAACTAATCATGGATTGTCGTCTTTCCGCTAAGTGATTGGATGAGCAGTGGTTGCTCAAACATTTTGGCCCGGTCGGAAGGATGTGTTCAGCCGAATAGCCGAGGACATTGCAGGGCACGGATAGACTATGACACGTTTGTGTTAACATTAAGGTCATGCTAGTTTAGAACTTTCCTAAAGAGGATCCCGAATTCTAGTTTGGATTTTTATCGGAAGGAGTAATTGGCTGAAGGCCAAAGACCGTTTGTCGAGACCTACGGGCCAAGTCGGAGTTTTCCGTGCCATAGTCGTACGAATTTTTTTTGTTTTTGTATGATGAAGACAAAACCTAAAAGGCTCAATAAAGAACCTTTAAGAGATGATTGCCTGCTCGGAATCAACCAAGGGAGATGAGAGGCAGAATCCAGCGAGCCGCATGGCTAAGGAGTGAGATCTGTAAAATCGTAGTACGAAGAGATAAAGTTTAGTTTTTTCGTTGAGAGACGAGTCATATGAATTTGTTTTTAGCTATACGCAAATTGTCCAAAACACTTCTCCGTAAAGCTTGCTAAGTTCGTTTCCGAATGTTTCTTCGCATAACTTGGTGTGGCTATACGAAAGATGTTTCGCGTAAGTTTTACGAGAAGTGAATGGCATAGAAGTAAGTTGGGAATGTCTCTCGCAGGTTACTCGTGATATTTGCGAACGAGGAATGTGTTTTCCTTTTTCTCTTTTCCGCGTTGCGAAGTCATTTTTTTTCAATGACACCGATCTTGTTTTCTCGTAGGTTCTTTCCGTATAAAATGTCATAGTTATACAAAAGTAATGAATGATCGGTTTTATTAGGCATTGCATGGCCTAAATGATTCTCTGTCTACTACTGTGAGAGTTGGCTTTGTCGAAAGCGTTTTCTTTATGTCGACAAATGTTTTTGAAGTATGGGAGTATACGAGTATAGTATCTATACCTACTACCACCTTTTTTTTACGAAAGAAAACGGCTCAACCGATATTTTGAAGGGTTGTGTATGTTTTTTTCATTCAAAGATTGGGATGATCGACAATCCAGGTCGGTTTGAAGACGACGCTAGGAATGTGACTTGGGGACTTTCAGGTTGATGACTAGGAATACGTCGGTTTTAAGAAAATTGCTGGGAACAAGACGGTTTTAAGACGATGTTCGCGTTTCTAGTTCCTTCTTTTCTTAGGAAGCGAGCTCAGTGTCTGGCGATCGTTTCTCGGTTTTCCGAGAGGTTAGATCGTATTGCAAAATTTGCACAAGCAGTCGCAGAACAATAGATCGAGACAGGAAAAATCCAAAGATTTAGATCGCTAGACTATTCTCCTAGATCCTAAGTTCCCAAGAGTTTTATGGCGATCTCCGAAGCGTTTTTATTTCTTAGTACCTTCCTACGAAAATTCCAAGTCTGATTTCAAAAAGTTCCAAGCCGACCATACCTTAGTTTTCTCGAAGGTTTGGGTTCACCTCTTCTCTGTTTTGCTTGCTCATCTCCCCTTCCTCTTCTCGTGTCTGTACGCCCCTTAAGAATGGTAACAATATTAGTTCTTCCTGGCTGCGTTTAGGCTCGAACCTGTTTTGCAGTTTTTATCGTTAAGTTCCCACGGTCACTCCAATAGAGATGAAACAAGAGATGTCTCGATTGGGGTTCAAAGGAGAGGACTAAGATGGAGGTATGGGCGAGTAGGATTCCCAATTTGGAAAGGAGGATGCCCAAGAGGGCGAGTAGGACGCTCAAGAGGTCAAGTAGGGCCAAGCCAAGGAGTTTATGCGAGTCTCACATGTTTTTGTCGTAAAATCTCAATGGAAACTCCGATTGAGATGAAATGAAAAGCGTTTCGATCAATATTATAAAGAGAACACAAGGAGAAGTTCATCAGGGCTTTCCAACCTCGCCATGAGGCATGTTGGAGGGAATCAAACTCGCCATCGAGGCGAGTTGGACAGTGTGCGTCCAACTTGTTTTGACCGTAAAATGTCAACGGAAACTCCGATTGAGACGAAACAAAAAGCGTTTCGATCGAGTTAGACGGCTCATTTCGTCCAACTTGCCCATTCGTCAAGTTTTACTGGTCCAACTCTCCCAACGAGCGAGTTAGACGGCACGTTTCGTCTAACGCGCCCGTTCGGCGACTTGGACTAGTCCAACTCGCCCAATGAGCGAGTTAGACCGCTCGTTTCGTCCAACTCGCCCGTTCGGCGAGTTGGACTGGTCCGACCTGTACGTCCAACTTGTTTTGATCGTAAAATCTCAGCGGAAACTTTGATTGAGACGAAACAAAAAGCGTTTTGATCGTTATTCGAAGAAGAACACAAAGGAGAGCCAAAGTAATGTTTGTATTATCAAACTCGCCCACTAGGCGAGTTGGACTGGTCAAACTCGCCGAATGGGCGAGTTGCACGGCTTGCACTGTCCAACTCGCCCGTTCGACAAGTTGGACTACTCGATTTTTGATGGTATGCTGGTGCGGTAGTTTCGTATGCGTCTTTTTCTACGAAAGTTTAACATAAAATGCTAACACGTTTCACTTTCCAAACGATGTTCCAAAAATATTGTCGAGTTTGATTTTACAAAAGCTGTTTCCAAAAATGTTGTTGAGCTTTAATTTTACGAAAGGTATTCTGCAAAATGTCATGAGTTTAGTTTTACGAAATTTTTTTCGTAAAATGTTGTTGAGTTTAATTTTACGAAAGTCGTTATGTAAGCGTGTTTTCGCGTTTGGCTGTACAAGAGCCGTTTTCTGGAAAACTTACGTTTTAGCCTCTGAATCTTTGGTTGTGATGAGCTTAATTATCGGGAGTTGACTTAATCAGAATTTTTCTCGTTTCCGCAGGATTGATCTGAGGGGATTTCGAGTAGTTTTTCTGAAGTAAGTTTAAGTGACACTCATGGAGAATTAACTGAATATGTTGCATAGAATCGAAATCTTACGATTCAGAGAACGTTTTAGCAGTGAGGGATATGATCTCTCATTTTTCTTAGTTTAGTTTTCATCAGCCGTTTTAGGTTTCGAGTGATTCAATAGAGATCAACTTCGTTTATTTGAAAATTGTTCAGAAGAAGTACAGTAGAGGGGGTTGTGCGCCCGATTTGCTGTGCTTCCTATCTCTGTTAGAAATCTAGGGTGTCTCCGCAATTTCTGGGAGAGCAAGTTTTATTTTTCTCAAAAGGTTTTCGAAAAAGCTCTTGTGGTCAAACCCTTATGCGCTGATATTTTCCCAACGCGGTAATGAGATGAACTTTACGGGGTTTGATAGATTTTATCGTTACCCTTTCTTCTTAGTGAGAGAAATCGCGAGCTTGTTTCGGTACCCCGCCTGTGGCGAAGAGTCGCGACTAGGTTTTCGATTTTCTCAAGCACAACGGCGTTTGCATAAGCATTAGCGACGGGAGAAGTCACTGCTGGAGTTGTTTTACCAGTGTTGTTGTGAGCTTTTGTATTGTCTTTTGTATTTCTAAACATTGTTTCGATCAAGCGTTTTGTGGCCATGAGTTAGAGTAATCCGACCCTGGATCCTTCGACGCATTCTTTGTATGCTTCCATTTCTGGGACAAGACCCTCGTCTCTTCTTCGATGATAATGTAATTCGTGGCTTTCTGAAGCGCGTCTTGGATTGTACGCGGCTTTTCCAAAGTTATCCACTTTCTGAACTATGACTTGAACTAGAGCTTTTTTCAAAGTGCGTCTATCGCGAATTTGTCGCTTATCCTGCTGACTTTAGCCATGACGATTTTAAACCGTTTTATGAAGTCGCGGAGAGTTTCATCCTCTCCCTGGGACAAGCTCTAGAGGTCCACGTCGGAGGTTTCTCAATCTATGAACATCGAGTATTGTTTGAGGAATTCTGAGGAAAGCTGGCGGAAGCTTTCGGTGGAGTTTTGCCTGAGGCGAGTGAACCATTCTAGCGCTGCTCCGCGGAGGTTTTCTACGAAGAGGCGGAATTCACCATTGTCTCTCTCGTTTTCTCTGAATATGGCTCTACCCATCGCGACCTGGAAAGCCTGTAGGTGTGCCTTAGGATCAGTAGTTCCGTCGTATGTCATCAATTTGACCTTCCCAAGATCCGAAACCGTAGTTTTGGTGGTACGAGTAGTAAAGGGTGTTTTACGAGCTTCTTCGAGCAGTAGATCGATCTCCGGTGCGGTGCTAGTAGCGTGGTGAATTTTGGACTTCACCGCCCTGACTTCGGCCACTGTTTTCATGAGATCATCGCAGAGATCATGGATTTTGGAACTCTTGCTAGCAGATTTTCAACTTTGTCGGTGTTTGCTGCGAGTGCTTCGAGTTTGCTCCTCGGCCAGATCTTCATGTTCTTTCAAGAAGATAGCTTCTTTTTCGTTCTCAGGGTTGTCGAACTGGGATTCGTCCCGAGCTGCTCGACTTATTGTGCGGTGCGGATGTATGTCTGCGTCTTTGTCTGTAGGTTCGGACTGACTGCTAGATTCCACGTCGACACGTTTGACTTCTCCTCCTTCTTTATATTCCTTGATAGGAGGAAGGTCTCCTGGGTTTCTCTATGTAGGTGCGGGGGTCACTTTGTTAAGGTTTTGTCCAGACGGTTTGCCTTGTGCGTTATCGGACCGGTCCAAAGGCATTGCGAAGTCGGGTCTTTTTCCGCGAATTCGGGTTGTTCCCCATGGAAAGATGGCCCTGCTCCTTGCTATGAGGGTTTCAACCTATTTAGCGAGGGAATTCATGACCTTATCATGTTCTGCCGACTTCTTCTCAAAAGTCATGAACATCTTCTTCACCTCCTCGAACGTTGCGGTGTTTGCGTTGGCGTTGACCGCAGTGACGTTCGTCGCTGGAGTGTTTTCAATGTTCTTGTCGACGACGTTATCGTCACGAGGCCGATGGTTGTTGAGATGTGACATGTTTTGATTGAGCATTGATGGCTGAGAGTTAGATTGATCTGTACCCCCCCCCCCCTCCTTCTAGCGCCAAACTGTGGGAACCTAAATTCGCACTGTTGATTTTCGTAGAATTAGGTAGGCAGGGTAAACCCTAGTTTACCAAAGGTCCCGGATATCTGCTAAACCACATGCCAATCAATCAGAATACGAAGTAAATAATGAAAAACAAAGTAAGAATCAAAAAGAGATGTCTTATTTCGAATTTGCGTATGAGCGTTTACAACAGGATAGGAGCCTAGGCTATGAGAGCTGTCGGCGAGATCCCTAAATCTAATAACCTAAGACTGCAAAACCCTATTTGAGTCGAAGCTCGGATAACAAATACAGAAAGTTTCCTAAATGCCCTAAGTGCTAAGCTATGTTTGCTCTGAGTGGAGATTTTCATGTGTGCTCTGCATCATCACCCTTGAAGTCCTTCTATACTCCTCTAGAGGCGGTTTGTTCTTTCCCCTTCTGCCCCTGGTCGAATTTATCGTTTCACAAAATATTCCTTTTTTCCTCGATCTTCATGATTATCTTCGGAAACTTAATACTTATCCTTCGATCTTGACATTTATCTTTTGAACTTAATATTTATCCGTTCCTGCAAAATAAAATATAAACTGTCACAAAGATTGGACTTGATTTCGGATAAAATCGCGAGTGGGCCTTTAGCCGAGCTTTAGACCTCTTCTGGCCGTTTTCTGACTTAGATGTTTCTACGATTTTATCGAAAGAGCATTGATAAAACGACGTCTTCGGAGAGTTAGGATCTTTCGTATGGGGCGTGTGACTCAGCTGTTTAGTTAACCATTATTGTCTCATACGATCGACCCGATCCTTTCTCGAAAAAAGAAGTTCTTTTGGTAAAGTTCCAATGTCAATCATGATCGAGACGGAACAAAGATAAGTTCGACCAAGTATCAAAAGAGGGAGTTTAATGAGGACGAAGTGAAACTCGATTGCTTTGGTCCGACTTGCCGAACGAGCGGGTCAAATTGGTCGTGCCATATAACTCATCCGTTCGGCGAGTTGGCCTTGTGCAAGTCGCCGTACGGGCAAGTTGGTCATGTCATGTCTACCAACTCGCCCGTACAGTGAGTTGGCCTTGTCCAAGTCGTCGTACGGGCGAGTTGATTGGTTGTGTCGTGTCTACCAACTCGCCCGTACAACGAGTTGGCCTTGTCTAACTCGTCGTACGGTTGAGTTGGTTGGTTGGTGCCGTCCAACTCGCTTGTATGGCGAGTTGGAATTTTCCAACTCGCCGTACGGGCGAGTTGGTCGTGTCGTGCCACCCAACTCGCCCGTATGGCAAGTTGATCAGTCCATCTCGCCGTACGATCAAGTTGGTTGGTCTGTGTTGTCTAACTCACCCGTATGGCGAGTTGGCCTGTGCTGTCTAACTCGCCCGTATGGCGAGTTGGACAGTCCAACTCGCCGTACGAGCGAGTTGGTTGGTCCTTGCTGTCTAACTCGCTCGTTCGGCGAGTTTCTTGGTCCGTTCCGTCCAACTCGCCGTACAGGCGAGTTGGTTGGTCCATGCCGTCCTCCAACTCGCCGTACGGACGCGTTGGTCGACCCATGCGGCTTGATTTGCCCATTCGACAAGCTGGACGTCTTGCTCGGCCATCTTCTCCGTTCGGGGAGTTGGATGATTTGCCCATTCGACAAGCTGGACGTCTTGGGGGAGGTTCGCTAATGAGTTTTGGAGTTTTATTTACTATATATATAAGTTTTTCAAAAAAAAATTATTGAGTCAAGAAGAGGATTATGATCAAGATTTATTATTGACTAACCACACTTTAGCACCATTCTTAGAAGGTTGTTTGCAGAGATTTCTAGAGATACCAAAGTGGATCATCCTGCCACTATATCACACTTGCTTAGAAAGTTTGAAGAAACATAAATTCATTTCCAACACTAGTCCTAAAATTATTTGCTTGCTTTGGAATTTGGTATACACTAGATCGGATTCATTCTGCAAGTCTGGAAGGTAAAAGTCTGTGTGCTTCTGATTCCCCTCTCTCTCCCCTTCAGATAAAAAGGATCGAACATGATTTGGTGGCTACAACCATTAAAGCTTGATTCATATGATTCTAGAAAGAGATAAAGGTAAAAAAGAAGTGAACACGAGCTGGTGGCAAAAACCATTTGGGCTTGAATCATGGACGCCTATCCAAATATCTTAGTCAATTAAAAAAAAGTAAAATGATACCCTCAAAAGAAGGGAGACATTGACTGAGAAGAAGTGAGAAGAGAGAGAGAGAGGAAAGGAATCAGAGAAGACTACCTGTGTGTTCTGATACTTGCAGAGATAAGAGTTCATATATCCCTTGATCGATACTCCCAAGGTAAATCCTGCACTTTTATTTTATGCAAAGAAAATGAAATCAGTAGAGGGGCGAGTCGGACTAGTATTCGCCAAGTTGATGGTAGAATGGAATTGGTTGCTATACTAGGATAGGGTATAAAAAGTTTCTTTGTGATTGACTTGATAGGATGTGGCTGCAACAAAGTAAGGGTACAGTTATACTTAGATATTATGTGAGTCTTTGCTTTTCAAAACCTCTTCCAGAGGCTTATTTGCTTAAGGACAAACAAAAGGTTAAGTCTAGGGGAGTTGATAGGGCCTGATATTTACCACTATTGTGCCACGATATCAGCCCTATTTAGATTATATTATATGTTTTTGGAGTATGTATTAGAGTATTTTCAGGTTCAGGTACGTTCGGGAGAACTTTGGTGATTCTGGAGCTTTTAGAGATGCAGAACTGCCAGATGCGTCAGATTCTTAACAATGGATGGAGACCTTCCCAAGGTGATATTGAGATGAAATTATAGTAGAAGATGGATCGTTGAGTTAGATTTCCAATGCCACCGGTTTGAGGTCCATCAGACGATTAGATTTAAAGTTATGCCCAATTTACTTAAGAGCGGTCTGTCTGAATGAGTGTCGATCGACGGCACAGCCTTACCATCGATCGACAGTGATCCCAGAAGACAGACCCAAATTTTTTTATGGCCAACTAAAGCCCAGATGTAATGGCAAGTTACTAGAATACCCCTTCACGAGTTTAGACCTAATCTATATAGTTTTCTAACCAATTGTTGACGGCTAAGCTTTATATTATTCATTGTCTTTAGTTTTGGAGAGAATATTAATTCTCCTTTAGAGATTGATTGGAACTCCTTTGGTTTTATATTGATTTCTATATCTATTATTTATTCAGACTATGATTTGTGTTATTGCTTCCATGTCTGAGTAATCATCTTGTTAGGTTTAGGGATTTCGTGTTCTTAATGTCAAAGTGATAGTCATTGGATTTCTAGGTTATCTATATATCTCTACACCAGGGTGGCTTTTAATACTAGGATCTATGGTAGTGGAATACCACAAGAGTGTGACTGATTGCTTGAACCTAGAATCATAGGACAATTGAGAGGCACGAGCGTGCCATTAATTAGCGGAACCCGAGCCATGTGTGGATTAGATATCTAGGCGCATACGAGAGTTGGTCTAGGATATAGTTGAACATTATCGATATCTGTGTTAATGCTTGTCTGAGGTAGTATCAATCGATACCCAAGCATTGGTATCGATCGACGCTCGATCCTTATTTGCATGCGAGAGCTGAAACATAGAACTTAGGCATCTGATTAGTAATTGCATGCGAGAGCTGGATTACTTGCTTAGTGAATTTGAGTTCTAGAGTTTGATCTATTAAACCCTTAGCATCTTTGATTTGTGTTTTGAATATATTGATTGATAAATCCCTAGACCTAGCTATTTCATCTTATTGTTTTCAAACCAATCATCTGCTTACTTGTCTACTATTACTTCTTTAATAAAATGTTTGCCTACTTAATTTAAACATCTATAGTCTATTGTGTATCCACGCTCCATGTGGATTCGATCCCTAAGTATTACAACTGAACATCTTATTTGAGTGAGTAAAAAGTATCTTATAGGGTTAATTTGGTAGTGCATAATAAAAGCTACATCAGTTTATCTATTATTCGCAGGAGAAGATAAATATCAAGACCGAAATATAAATGTCAAGTTTAAAGGGTTGATCTTGAAGATCAAAGAAAAAGGGAATATTTCTGCAAAGCAATAAACACAGCTCGGGGGGAAGAAGAGGAAAGAGGGAATCGCCTTAAGAGGAGTATATAAGTGACGCCAAGATAGAGAGTCAAGGGAAACAAAATACACAGCAAACAAAATTAGCACTTTGAGCAATTTAGGCAATTTTTCGTTTTCTATTCTCAAGCTGCGAATGAAATTGGTTAACGAATTATTAGGTGTTTAGAACTAGGGAATTCACCAACAGCTCTTGCGGCCGAGGCTTTACCTGTTGTAACGCTCATTCACCAATTCAGAATAAGACCTTCTTTGCTCTCTCATTTTATCGATAATTTACTTCCTCTGCTTTTATTGTCTGATTGTTTGACGTTTGGCTTAGCAGAAATCTGGGACCTCTGGGAAACTTAGGGTTTCTTGATTTTCCTTATTTTGGGGAAATCGACAGTGTGAATTTCGATTTCCACAGGGAATTGCAGATGAACGCAGAATCCAGACCCATTGAGGGATGACGAACCATCGACATGTAAGATTCCTTTTTCGTTCAGAAGGACCAAGTACTGCTCTAGTTCAGGGGACAGTTCGATTAATATATCCTTGAGGACTTGGGACTTTGCTGCTGACCTTGCTCTATAACTGATATCATGCTCGCTTAGTTCGATGGCCCATTTAGACAATATTTCGGACTAGTTCGTATTTTGCATTATATTGCGAAGGATGACGACTGAATTATATTTTAAATATGGATGGAGCTTCCGTGCCGATGTGAGTATAGCCAATGCCATTTTTCCAGAGTTGAGTAGCGAGTTTTTGTGTAAGACATTTGCTTGCTTGTGTAAAAGATAGGTTTTTGTTCTCCTCTATCCTCCTTGACGAGGATACTTCTGAGTGCAAATGATGATACTTCCATGTAGGAATAAAGCGTGTCTCCTTCTTCTGGTTTGTCAAGGAAAGGAGGTGTGGTTAAGTAATGCTTGAGCTGCTCGAAAGATTCTTTGCACTTCTTGTCTGAGAAGAATTTCTTGTTTCCACGAAGGATTTCTGATACGTGCTCGAACTACCCTAGATCTATTGATTACTCTCTCAAATAAGAGGTTTAGTTGTAGTACTTAGGGATCGAATCCATAGAGAGAGAGGACACACAATAGAATTGATAATCGATTTAGTTAAATTAGGCAATTAATAAGACTTTAGAATAAGTAAATCAGAAATTAGTTGGTTTGTAAACAAGTAAGGAAAATAGCTAGATATAGAATTTTCAGGTAGTGAATTATAATTAATAGAAGCCAATGGGTTTTCAATCATAGAACACGAATTAAATTAGTAAAGATATAAGTTATATCTATCCTATGGCTAAGCTCAGAGTCTACAACTTTCGTGTGCAAATTAGGAATGACTGTCGGTCGAGGGTATGCACACGACATTGATCGAGGGCTTTCTTAGTCAAGCATTAAACAACCATATTCGATTGGTTCACTTAGATTTACTAGACCATTCTCTCGATTTTACCTAGTAATTTAAGATCAACAATAACTTTTCAAGTAACGATCCTACTCTAGAAGTGCCAATTATCCTAAGATCAGGGTTCTAGTTAGTTACTCTAGAACACAAGCACTAAGCACAATTTTGATGATAGCTCTAATAATCACCCTAGCAATTCTATTATCTGACTAATCCATCAAAACATTTTATAAACCCTAAAAAGGTGACTACTCATATAATTTAATCAGCACTCAGACATATCTAAGAAGAACATAATCATAAACATGAAATAATGCATAACATAAAATAATAGGGATTGTTGAGGTCAAAATCGGTCACGGCATAATCAATGCTAGAAAACTCCAGAGATATATTTATTTTCTAAAAATAAGTATAAATCCAGTACAGAAGCTTTGTGTAATTTAAAAGAAAGAATTTATACGACAAGTTCTCAGATAGGATGGTGTTATCCAAACAAATGACTGTTGGGGTGAAAAACGGTTATCACGAAATCAATGTCTAAAATTTTGTTTCTGTGAGAAGCTTTCTCGACACAATCTCGACAAAAGTTCCCGAGAAAATGACCCGAGAGAAATGGAGCACGAGACCGAACAATCAGTCTAAGTCCCCCATTCGGCGAGTTGGACCGAACACGCAGTCCAACTCGCCGAACGGGCAATTTGGACCAACATGCAGTCCAACTCTCCCCCCAGGAAAGTTGGACCAAACATAAACCAGAACTTATGCCTTTCGTTGAACCTCGGCGGACCCTCCCCTCGTTTTGTCTCGATCGGAGTTGTCGTTGGGACTTTACGATTAAAACCGCGAAGACTCATTTTCCCGAATGAAGTTTATGGTTATCGTATAAACGGAAACGGTTAACTCAACACCAAAGTTGTCTAAACTATATAAGTGTAAACTTCCTAGCTAAAGCAACTTCGTATCTTTAAACGCTCTTTCGAAGAAATCGTAAAAACGTTTATGTGAAAATATGGCCCAAAGAGGCCTAGAACGCAGCTAAAGACCCACTTGCGATTTCTTACGGTATTGAGCCCAACAATGTTATTACGGCGTAACTTTACTCGCAGAAGAAGATAAATCTCGCAAAATCAAAAGATAAATGTCTAGTTTCCAAGATAATGATGAATATCGAGATAAAAAGGAATATTTTCGCAAAGTGATAAACTTGACCTAGGGGAAAAAAGGAAAGGGGAACCGACCCACAAGGTATATATAAGGGGAGATGAAGCTAAAGGCGCAAGGATCCGGATATTTAGATCTAGAGAAGCTCTATTAGCTTAAAAAAACTTAAAAATTGGGTGACTAGAAGGACAAAGTTATACTCAAACTTTTTTTCCATCTTTGTTCGACGATTCTGGTTTCCTTAGACTCTAAAACTCATTGCACTTAGAAACCCTAAGCTTTATTCTCGACAAGCTCGGTTTCTATGTCTGGCACTCGATTACGAGACGAACTTGCTCTGGGAGTTCGATCTCTTGGTCAACTATTTTAATTGAACTACATCTGACTTGATCCTAGAAAGGAGTACGTAAGCAGCCTTTCTTAAGGTCCAGTCCCAAATCCTTCAAACCTTTTTCGTCTTTTTCACATTTTTCGTTTATTGCTACGCGAGTTCATCCACATAGGTTTCTTTCGACATAGGTGGTATAGCTAGCAAACTTAGTCTCCTTTTACTTCTTGTGTTATACGAACTCCTTTGTGATCCTATTTCCAGACAAGCTTCATGTACGTTTTTTTCTCTGGAGCGCTCTTACGCAAATTTGAAATAAGATCTATTGTTTTCTAAGTTCGTTATGTTATCTTTTCATGTTTTCCAAGTTTACTTGATTACTTGTCGTTGGCTCTCGCAGAGAATACGGGACCTCTACATTTTAGGATGGTGTATACTTGTATGTGAATTTATGTCTACATTTTAAAATGATCATATAATCAATAAAACTAATTAATGCAAAAAACATCATGTGTGAACATATATAAACACTTCAATTAAATAACTCACTTCAAAAAAACAGTAACATCGGAAAGTTTTATAATAAAAACTATTACCCCGTAAAACTTAGACA
>CAJHQQ010005028.1:0-21280 GCA_905132885.1 Moricandia moricandioides | reverse complement strand
CAATATCATAGGAGCAATGCTGAAGAAGTTATCCCACTTTTAACCAAAGTGATTCCAGTTTACCATGTTTGGAGATTTTGCAATTTCTTATTGATTCTAATCAAACCAGATTGAATCACGATATAAGAAGCTTGATTTGGACTCATAAGTCAGTGGATAATCACCCTGAAGCTGAATCAATATCATAGGAGTTATGATGAAGAAGTTATCCCACTTTTAACCAAAGTTATTTCAGTTTATCCTGTTTGGAGATTTTGCAATTTCTTCTTGATTCTAATCAAACCAGAATGAATCACGATGTAAGAAGCTTGATTTGGACTCATAAATTAGTGTATAATCACCCTGAAGTTGAATCAATATCATAAGAGATATGATGAAGAAGTTATTCCACATTTAACCGAAGTTATTCCAGTTTATCCTGTTTGGAGATTTTGCAATTTCTTCTTGATTCTAATCAAACCATAAAGAATCAAGATGTAAAAAGCTTGATTTGGACTCATAAATCAGTGGATAATCACCCTGAAGTTGAATCAATATCATAGGAGTTATGACGAAGAAGTTATCCCACTTTTAACCGAAGTGATACTAGTTTACCCTGTTTGGAGATTTGGCAATTTCTTCTTGTTTCTAATCAAAGAAGAATGAGTCACGATTTAAGAAGCTAGATTTGGACTCATAAATTAGTGGTAATCACCCTAAAGTTCAATCAATATCATAGAAGTTATGACGAAGAAGTTATCCCACTTTTAACCGACGTGATTCCAGTTTACCCTGTTTGGAGATTTTGCAATTTCTTCTTAATTCTAATCAAACCAGAATGAATCACGATGTAAGAAGCTTGATTTGGACTCATAAATCAGTGGATAATCACCCTGAAGTTGAATCAATATCATAAGAGATATGATGAAGAAGTTATCCCACTTTTAACCGAAGTGATTCCAGTTTACCCTTTTTGGATATTTTGCAATTTGTTATTGATTCTAATCAAACTACAATGAGTCACAATGTAAGAAGGTTTAATTGGACTCATAAATCAGTGGATCATCACCCTGAAGTTGAATCAATATCATAGGAGTTATGACGAAGAAGTTATCCCACTTTTAACCGACATGATTCCAGTTTATCCTGTTTGGAGATTTTGCAATTTCTTCTTCATTCTAATCAAACCAGAATGAATCACGATGTAAGAAGCTTGATTTGAACTCATCAGTGGATAATCACCCTGAAGTTGAATCAATATCATAGGAGTTATGATGAAGAAATTACCCCACTTTTAGCCGAAGTGATTCCAGTTTATCCTGTTTGGAGATTTTGTAATTCCTTCTTGATTCTAATAAAAAAAAATGAATCACGATGTAAGAAGCTTAAATTAAACTCATATATCAGTGGATGATCACCCTGAAGTTGAATCAACATCATAGTAGTTAAGATGAAGAAGTTATCCCACTTTTCACTGAAGTAATTATGGTTTACCCTGTTTGGAGATTTGGCAATTCTTCTTGATTCTAATTAATCCCGAATGATAACTGAACTAAGAACGTTGATTTGGACGCATAAATCAGTCTAGAATCACCCTGAAGTTGAATCAATATCATATGAGTTATGATGAAGAAGTTATCCCACTTTTAACTGAAGTGATTCCAGTTTACCCTGTTTGGAGATTTTGCAATTTCTTAATGATTCTAATCAAACCAGAATGAATCACGATGTAAGAAGCTTGATTTGGACTCATAAATCAGTGTATAATCACCCTGAAGTTGAATCAATATCATAGGAGTTATGATGAAGAAGTTATCCCACTTTTAACCGATGTAATACCAGTTTATCTTGTTTGGAGATTTTGTAATTTCTTCTTGATTCTAATCAAACTATAAAGAATCAAGATGTAAAAAGCTTGATTTGGACTCATAAATCAGTGGATAATCACCCTGAAGTTGAATCAATATCATAGAAGTTATGACGAAGAAGTTATCCCACTTTTAACCGAAGTGATTCCAGTTTATCCTGTTTGGAGATTTGGCAATTTCTTCTTGTTTCTAATCAAAGAAGAATGAGTTACGATTTAAGAAGCTAGATTTGGACTCATAAATTAGTGGCTAATCACCCTGAAGTTGAATCAATATCATAGGAGTTATGACGAAGAAGTTATCCCACTTTTAACCGACGTGATTCCAGTTTACCCTGTTTGGAGATTTTGCAATTTCTTCTTGATTCTAATCAAACCAGAATGAATCACGATGTAAGAAGCTTGATTTGGATTCATAAATCATTGGATAATCACCCTGAAGTTGAATCAATATCATAGGAGTTATGATGAAGAAGTTATCCTACTTTTAACCGAATTGATTCCAGTTTTTTCTGTTTGGAGATTTTGAAATTTCTTCATGATTCTAATAAAAACAGAATGAATCACGATGTAAGAAGCTTGATGTGGACTCATAAATCAGTGGATCATCATCCTGAAGTTGAATCAATATCATAGGAGTTATGATGAAGAAGTTATCTCACTTTTAACCGAAGTGATTCCATTTTATCCCGTTTTGAGATTTGGCAATTTCTTCTTGATTCTAATCAAACCAGAATGAATCACGATGTAAGAAGATTGATTTGGACTCATAGATTAGTGTATAATTACCCTGAAGTTTAATTAATATCATAGGAGCAATGATGAAGAAGTTATCCCACTTTTAACCAAAGTGTTTACAGTTTACCATGTTTGGAGAGTTTGCAATTTTTTTATTGATTCTAATCAAACCAGATTGAATCACGATGTAAGAAGCTTGATTTGGACTCATAAATCAGTGGATAATCACCCTGAAGTTGTATCAATATCATAGGAGTAATGATGAAGAAGTTATCCCCCTTTTAACCAAAGTGATTTCATTTTATCCTGTTTGGAGATTTTACAATTTCTTCATGATTCTAATCAAAAAAGAATGAATCACGATGTAAGAAGCTTGATGTGGACTCATAAATCAGTGGATCATCATCCTGAAGTTGAATCAATATCATAGGAGTTATGATGAAGAAGTTATCTCACTTTTAACCGAAGTGATTCCAGTTTATCCCGTTTTGAGATTTGGCAATTTCTTCTTGATTCTAATCAAACCAGAATGAATCACGATGTAAGAAGATTGATTTGGACTCATAGATTAGTGTATAATTACCCTGAAGTTGAATTAATATCATAGGAGCAATGATGAAGAAGTTATCCCACTTTTAACCAAAGTGTTTACAGTTTACCATGTTTGGAGAGTTTGCAATTTTTTTATTGATTCTAATCAAACCAGATTGAATCACGATGTAAGAAGCTTGATTTGGACTCATAAATCAGTGGATAATCACCCTGAAGTTGTATCAATATCATAGGAGTTATGATGAAGAAGTTATCCCCCTTTAAACCAAAGTGATTTTATTTTATCTTGTTTGGAGATTTTGCAATTTCTTCATGATTCTAATCAAAACAGAATGAATCACGATGTAAGAAGCTTGATGTGGACTCATAAATCAGTGGATCATCATCCTGAAGTTGAATCAATATCATAGGAGTTATGATGAAGAAGTTATCCCACTTTTAACCGAAGTGATTCCAGTTTATCATGTTTGGAGATTTTGCAATTTCTTCTTGATTCTAATCAAACCAGAATGAAGCACGATGTAAAAGCTTGAGTTGGACTCATAAATAAGTGGCTAATCACCCTAAAGTTGAACCAATATCATAGGAGTTATGACGAAGAAGTTATCCCACTTTTAACCGACGTGATTCTAGTTTATCCTGTTTGGAGATTTGGTAATTTCTTCTTTTTTCTAATCAAAGCAGAATGAGTCACAATCTAAGAAGCTTGATTTGGACTCATAAATCAGTGGATAATCACCCTGAAGTTGAATCAATATCATAGGAGTTATGATGAAGAAGTTATCCCACTTTTAACTGAAGTGATTCCAGTTTACCCTGTTTGGAGATTTTGCAATTTCTTCTTGATTCTAATCAAACCAGAATGAATCACGATGTAAGAAGCTTAATTTGGACTCATAAATTAGTGTATAATCACCGTGAAGTTGAATCAATATCATAAGAGATATGATGAAGAAGTTATTCCACATTTAACCGAAGTTATTCCAGTTTATCCTGTTTGGAGATTTTGCAATTTCTTCTTGATTCTAATCAAACCATAAAGAATCAAGATGTAAAAAGCTTGATTTGGACTCATAAATTAGTGGATAATCACCCTGAAGTTGAATCAATATCATAGGAGTTATGACGAAGAAGTTATCCCACTTTTAACCGAAGTGATACCAGTTTACCCTGTTTGGAGATTTGGCAATTTCTTCTTGTTTCTAATCAAAGAAGAATGAGTCACGATTTAAGAAGCTAGATTTGGACTCATAAATTAGTGGTAATCACCCTAAAGTTGAATCAATATCATAGAAGTTATGACGAAGAAGTTATCCCACTTTTAACCGACGTGATTCCAGTTTACCCAGTTTGGAGATTTTGCAATTTCTTCTTGATTATTATCAAACCAGAATAAATCAGGATGTAAGAAGCTTGATTTGGATTCATAAATCAGTGGATAATCACTCTGAAGTTGAATCAATATAATAGGAGTTATGATGAAGAAGTTATCCTACTTTTAACTGAATTGATTCCAGTTTTTCCTGTTTGGAGATTTTGAATTTTCTTCATGATTCTAATCAAAATAGAATGAATCACGATGTAAGAAGCTTGATGTGGACTCATAAATCAGTGGATCATCATCCTGAAGTTGAATCAATATCATAGGAGTTATGATGAAGAAGTTATCTCACTTTTAACCGAAGTGATTCCAGTTTATCCCGTTTTGAGATTTGGCAATTTCTTCTTGATTCTAATCAAACCAGAATGAATCGAGATGTAAGAAACTTGTTTTAGAATCATAAATTAGTATATAATTACCTTGAAGTTGAATCAATATCATAGGAGTAATGATGAAGAAGTTATCCCATTTTTAACCAAAGTGATTCCAGTTTACCATGTTTGGAGATTTTTCAATTTCTTATTGATTCTAATCAAACCTGATTGAATCACGATGTAAGAACCTTGATTTGGACTCATAAATCAGTGGACAATCACCCTGAAGTTGAATCAATATCATAGGAGTTATGATGAAGAAGTTATCCCACTTTTAACCAAAGTGATTCTATTTTATCCTGTTTGGAGATATTGAAATTTCTTCATGATTATAATCAAAACATAATGAATCACGATGTAAGAAGCTTAATGTGGACTCATAAATCAGTGGATCATCATCCTGAAGTTGAATCAATATTGTAGGAGTTATGATGAAGAAGTTATCTCACTTTTAACCGAAGTGATTCCAGTTTATCCCGTTTTGAGATTTGGCAATTTCTTCTTGATTCTAATCAAAACAGAATGAATCACGATGATAAGAAGCTTGATGTGGACTCATAAATCAGTGGATCATCATCCTGAAGTTGAATCAACATCATAGGAGTTATGATGAAAAAGTTATCCCACTTTTAACCGAAGTGATTCCAGTTTATCATGTTTGGAGATTTTGCAATTTCTTCTTGATTCTATACAAACCAGAATGAATCAAGATATAAGAAGCTTGAGTTGGAATCATAAATCAGTGGCTAATCACCCTGAAGTTGAATCAATATCATAGGAGTTATGATGAAGAAGTTATCCCACTTTTAATCGAAGTGATTCCAGTTTACCTTGTTTGGAGATTTTGCAATTTCTTCTTGATTCTAAGCAAACCATAATGAATCACGATGTAAGAAGCTTGATTTGGAATCATAAATCAGTGGATAATCACCCTGAAGTTGAATCAATATCATAGGAGTTATGATGAAGAAGTTATCCCACTTTTAACCAAAAAGATTCCAGTTTATCCTGTGGAGATTTTGCAATTCCTTCTTCATTCTAATCAAACCAGAATGAATAACGATGTAAGAAACTTGATTTGGACCCATAAATCAGTGTATAATTACCCTGAAGTTGAATCAATATCATAGGAGCAATGATGAAGAAGTTATCCCACTTTTAACCAAAGTGATTCCAGTTTACCATGTTTGGAGATTTTGCAATTTCTTATTGATTCTAATCAAACCAGATTGAATCACGATATAAGAAGCTTGATTTGGACTCATAATTCAGTGGATAATCACCCTGAAGCTGAATCAATATCATAGGAGTTATGATGAAGAAGTTATCCCACTTTTAACCAAAGTTATTTCAGTTTATCCTGTTTGGAGATTTTGCAATTTCTTCTTGATTCTAATCAAACCAGAATGAATCACGATGTAAGAAGCTTGATTTGGACTCATAAATTAGTGTATAATCACCCTGAAGTTGAATCAATATCATAAGAGATATGATGAAGAAGTTATTCCACATTTAACCGAAGTTATTCCAGTTTATCCTGTTTGGAGATTTTGCAATTTCTTCTTGATTCTAATCAAACCATAAAGAATCAAGATGTAAAAATCTTGATTTGGACTCATAAATCAGTGGATAATCACCCTGAAGTTGAATCAATATCATAGGAGTTATGACGAAGAAGTTATCCCACTTTTAACCGAAGTGATACTAGTTTACCCTGTTTGGAGATTTGGCAATTTCTTCTTGTTTCTAATCAAAGAAGAATGAGTCACGATTTAAGAAGCTAGATTTGGACTCATAAATTAGTGGTAATCACCCTAAAGTTCAATCAATATCATAGAAGTTATGACGAAGAAGTTATCCCACTTTTAACCGACGTGATTCTAGTTTACCCTGTTTGGAGATTTTGCAATTTCTTCTTGATTCTTATCAAACCAGAATGAATCAGGATTTAAGAAGCTTGATTTGGATTCATAAATCAGTGGATAATCACTCTGAAGTTGAATCAATATCATAGGAGTTATGATGAAGAAGTTATCCTACTTTTAGCTGAATTGATTCCAGTTTTTACTGTTTGGAGATTTATAATTTTCTTCATGATTCTAATCAAAATAGAATGAATCACGATGTAAGAAGCTTGATGTGGACTCATAAATCAGTGGATCATCATCCTGAAGTTGAATCAATATCATAGGAGTTATGATGAAGAAGTTATCTCACTTTTAACCGAAGTGATTCCAGTTTATCCCGTTTTGAGATTTGGCAATTTCTTCTTGATTCTAATCAAACCAGAATGAATCGAGATGTACGAAACTTGTTTTAGAATCATAAATTAGTATATAATTACCTTGAAGTTGAATCAATATCATAGGAGCAATGATGAAGAAGTTATCCAACTTTTAACCAAAGTGATTCCAGTTTACCATGTTTGGAGATTTTACAATTTCTTATTGATTCTAATCAAAACAGATTGAATCACGATGTAAGAACCTTGATTTGGACTCATAAATCAGTGGACAATCACCCTGAAGTTGAATCAATATCATAGGAGTTATGATGAAGAAGTTATCCACTTTTAACCAAAGTGATTCTGTTTTATCCTGTTTGGAGATATTGAAATTTCTTCATGATTATAATCAAAACAGAATGAATCACGATGTAAGAAGCTTGATGTGGACTCATAAATCAGTGGATCATCACCCTGAAGTTGAATCAATATCATAGAAGTTATGATGATGAAGTTATCCCACTTTTAACCGAAGTGATTCCAGTTTTTCCTGTTTGGAGATTTTACAATTTCTTCATGATTCTTATCAAAACAGAATGAATCACGATGATAATAAGCTTGATGTGGACTCATAATCAGTGGATCATCATCCTGAAGTTGAATCAATATCATAGGAGTTATGATGAAAAAGTTATCCCACTTTTAACCGAAGTGATTCCAGTTTATCATGTTTGGAGATTTTGCAATTTCTTCTTGATTCTATACAAACCAGAATGAATCAAGATATAAGAAGCTTGAGTTGGAATCATAAAATCAGTGGCTAATCACCCTGAAGTTGAATCAATATCAGAGGAGTTATAACGAAGAAGTTATCCCATTTTAACCGACGTGATTCCAGTTTACCCCTGTTTGGAGATTTGGCAATTTCTTTTTATTTCTAATCAAAGCAGAATGAGTGACGATTTAAGAAGATTGATTTGGACTCATAAATCAGTGTATAATCACCCTGAAGTTGAATCAATATCATAGGAGTTTATGATGAAGAAGTTATTCCACTTTAACCGAAGTGATTCCAGTTTATCATGTTTGGTGATTTTGCCAATTTCTTCTTGATTCTAATCAAACCAGAATGAATCAAGATGTACGAAGCTTTATTTAGACTCATAAACCGTGGTATAATCACCCTGAAGTGAATCAATATCATAGGATTATGATAAAGAAGTTATCTCACTTTTAACCGAAATGATTCTAGTTTACCCTGTTTGGAGATTTTGCAATTTCTTTCTTAATTCTAATCAAACCAGAATTGAATCACGATGTAAGAAGTTATCCCACTTTTTAACTGAAGTGATTCCAGTTTACCCTGTTTGGAGATTTGGCAATTTCTTTTGTTCTAATCAAAGAAGAATGAGTCACGATTAAGAAGCTTGATTTGTAATCATAAATCAGTCCTGAAGTTGAATCAATATCATAGGAGTTATGACGAAGAAGTTATCCCACTTTTAACCGACGTGATTCCAGTTTACACTGTTTGGAGATTTTGCAATTTCTTCTTGATTCTAATCAAACCAAAATGAATCACGATGTAAGAAGTTGATTTGGACTCATAGATCAGTGGATAATCACCCTGAAGTTGAATCAATATCATAGGAGTTATGACGAAGAAGTTATCATACTTTTAACCGAAGTGATTCCAGTTCTTCCTGTTTGGAGATTTGCAATTTCTTCATGATTCTAATCAAAACAGAATGAATCACGATATATGAAGCTTTATGTGGACTCATAAATCAGTGGATCATCATCTTGAAGTTGAATCAATATCATAGGAGTTATGATGAAGAAGTTATCTCACTTTTAACCGAAGTGATTCCAGTTTATCCCGTTTTAGATTTGGCAATTTCGTCTTGATTCTAATCAAACCAGAAGGAATCACGATTTAAGAAACTTGATTTGGACTCATAAATTAGTGTATAATTACCCTGAATTTGAATCAATATCATAGGAGCAATGATGAAGAAGTTATCCCACTTTTAACCAACGTGATTCCAGTTTACCATGTTTGGAGATTTTGCAATTTCTTATTGATTCTAATCAAACCAGATTGAATCACGATGTAAGAAGCTTGATTTGGACTCATAAGTAAGTGGATAATCACCCTGAAGTTGAATCAATATCATAGGAGTTATGATGAAGAAGTTATCCCACTTTTAACCAAAGTGATTTCATTTTATCATGTTTGGAGATTTTGTAATTTCTTCTTGATTCTAATCAAAACAGAATGAATCACGATGTAAGAAGCATGATGTGGACTCATAAATCAGTGGATCATCATCCAGAAGTTAAATCAATATCATAGGAGTTATGACGAAGAAGTTATCCCACTTCTTACATCGTGATTCCTTATGGTTTGATTAGAATTATTAAGAAATTGTCAAATCTCCAAACAGAGTAAACTAGAATCACTTCGGTTGAAAGTGGGATAACTTCTTCATCATAACTCGTATAATTTTGATTCAACATCAGGGTGATTCCCCACTGATTTATGAGTCCATATCAAGCTTTTGACATCGTGATTCATTACTGTTTTTATTAGAATCAAGAACAAATGTCAAATCTCCAAATATGGTAAATTGAAATCTCTTCGGTTAAAAGTGGGATAAATTCTTCATCATAACTCCTATGATATTGATTTAACTTCAGGTGATTAACCACTGATTTTTGTTTCCAAACGAAGCTTCTTAGATCGTGATTCATTCTGGATTGATTAGAATCAATAATAAATTGTCAAATCTTCAAACAGAATAAATTAAAATAACTTCGGTTGAGAGTGGGATAACTTCTTCATCATAAGTCGTATGGTATTAGTTCAACATGAGGGTGATTCTCCACTGATATATGAGTCAAAATCAAGCTTCTGACATCGTGATTCATTCTGGTTTTATTAGAATCAAAAACAGATTACCAAATCTCCAAATAGGGTAAACTGGAATCACTTCGGTCGAAAGTGGGATAACTTCTTCATCATAAATCCTATGATATTGATTTAACTTCATGGTCGAAAGTGGGATAACTGATTTATGTGTCCAAATGAAGCTTCTTACATCGTGATTCATTCTGGTTAGCTTAGAATCAATAAGAAATTGTCAAATCTCCAAACAGATTAAACTAGAATCACTTCGGTTGAAACTGGGATAAGTTCTTCATCATAACTCGTATGATATTGAGTCAACATCAGGGTGATTCTCCACTAATTTATGAATCAAAATTAAGCTTCTGAGATCTTGATTCATTCTGGTTTAGTTAGAATCAAGAACAAATTGCCAAATCTCCAAACAGGGTAAACTGGAATCACTTCGGTTGAAAGTGGGATAACTTCTTCATCATATCCCCTATGATATTGATTTAACTTCAGGGTGATTAACCACAGATTTTTGTATCCAAATGAAGCTTCTTACATTGTAATTCATTTTGGTTTTATCAAAATCAATAAGAAATTATCAAATCTCCAAACAGAGTCAACTAGAATAACTTCAGTTGAAAGTGGGATAACTTCTTCATCATAACTCGTATGATATTGATTCAACATGAGGGTGATTCTCCACTGATTTATGAGTCAAAATCAAGTTTCTTACATCGTGATTCATTCTGTTTTTATTAGAATCAAGAAAAAATTGCAAAATCTCCAAACATGGTAAACTGGAATCACTTATGTTGAAAGTGTAACTTCTTCATCATAACTCCTACGATATTTTTTTAACTTCAGGGTGATTAACAACTTATTTTTTGTCCAAATGAATCTTCTTAAATCGTGATTCATTCTGGTTTGATTAGAATCAATAAGATATTCTCAAATCTCCAAACAGAGTAAACTAGAATAACTTTGGTTGAAAGTGGGATAACTTCTTCATCATAACTCGTATGATATTGATTCAACATGGGGGTGATTCTCCACTGATTTATGAGTCAAAATCAAGCTTCTGACATCGTGATTCATTTTGGTTTTATTAGAATCAAGGATAAATTGTCAAATCTCCAAGCAGGGTAATCTAAAATCACTTCGATTGAAAGTGGGATAAATTCTTCATCATAACTCGTATGATAATGATTCAACATCAGGGTGATTTTCCACTAATTTATTAGTCAAAATCAAGCTTCTGACATCGTGATTCATTCTGGTTTTATTAGAATGAAGAACAAATTGCTAAATCTCCAAACAGGGTAAACTGGATTCACTTCAGTTCAAAGTGGGATAACTTCTTCATCATAACTCCAATGATATTAATTCAACTTCAGGGTGATTAACCATTGATTTGTTGTCCAATGAAAGCTTATTACATTGTGATTTATTCTGGTTTGATTAGAATCAATAAGAAATTTTCAAATCTCCAAACAGAGTAAACTAGAATCACTTCGGTTGAAAGTGGGATAACTTCTTCATCATAACTCGTATGATATTGATTCAATATCAGGGTGATTCTCCACTGATTTATGAGTCAAATCAAGTTTCTGACATCGAGATTCATTCTGATTTTATTAGAATCAAGAACAAATTGCCAAATCTCCAAACAGGGTAAACTGGAATCATTTCGGTTGAAAGTGAGATAACTTCTTCATCATAAATCCTATGATATTGATTCAACTTCAGGGGGATTAGCCAAGGATTTTTGTGTAAAAAATAAGCTTCTTACATCAGTGATCAATTCTGGTTTGATTAGAATCAATAAGAAATTGTCAAATCTCCAAACAGAGTAAACTATAATCACTTCGCTTGAAAGTGAGATAACTTCTTCATCCTAACTCGTATGATATTGATTCAACATCAGGGTGATTCTCTACTGATTTATTAGTCAGAATCAAGCTTCTGACATCGTGATTCATTTTGGTTTTATTTGAATCAAGAACAAATTGCCAAATCTCCAAACAGGGTAAACTGGAATCACTTCGGTTGAAAGTGGGATAATTTCTTCATAATAACTCCTATGAAATTGATTCAACATCAGAGTGATTCTCCACTTATTTATGAGTCAAAATCCAGCTTCTGACATCGTGATTCATTCTGGTTTTATTAGAATCAAGAACAAATTCCCAAATCTCCAAACATGGTAAACTGGAATCACTTCGGTTGAAAGTGGGATCACTTCTTCATCATATCTCCTATGATATTGATTTAACTCCAGGGTGATTAACCACAGATTTTTGTGTCCAAATGAAGATTCTTACATCGTAATTCATTTTTGTTTTATTAGAATCAAGAACAAATTGCCAAATCTCCAAACAAAATAAATTGGAATCACTTCGATTGAAAGTGAGATAACTTCTTCATCATAACTTCTATGATATTGATTTAACTTCAGGTGATTAAACACTAATTTGTGTGTCCAAACTAAGCTTCTTAAATCGTGATTCATTCTGGTTTGATTAGAATCAATAAGAAATTGTCAAATTTCCAAAAAGAGTAAACTAGAATCACTTCGGTTGAAAGTGGGATAACTTCTTCATCATAACTCGTATGATATTGATTCAATATCAGGGTGATTCTCCACTGATTTATGAGTCAAAATCAAGGTTCTAACATCGAGATTCATTCTTGTTTTATTAGAATCAAGAACAAATTGCAAAATCTCCATACAGGGTAAACTGGAATCACTTCGTCTGAAAGTGAGATACCATCTTCATCATAACTCCTATGATATTGATTTAACTTTAGTTGATTAACCAATGATTTGTGTGTCCAAACGAAGCTTCTTAAATCATGATTCATTATTGTTTGATTAGAATCAATAATAAATTGTCAAATCTCCAAACAGAGTAAAGTAGAATAACTTCGGTTGAATGTGGGATAACTTCTTTATTATAACTCGTATGATATTGATTAAAAATCAAGGTAATTCTCCACTGATTTATGAGTCAAAATCAAGATTCTGACATCGTGATACATTCTGGTTTTATTAGAATCAAGAACAAAATACCAAATATCCAAACAGGGTAAACTGGAATCACTTTGGTTGAAAGTGGGATAACGTCTTCATCATAACTCTTATGATATTGATTCAACTTCTGGTTGATTAGCAACTGATTTTTGTGTCCAAAAAAGCTTCTTACATCGTGATTAATTCTAGTTTGAATAGAATCAATAAGAAATTGTCAAACCTCCAAAAAGAATAAACTAGAATCACTTCGGTTGAAAGTGGGATAACTTCTTCATCGTAAGTCGTATGATATTGATTCAACATCAGGGTGATTCTCCACTGATTTATGAGTCAAAATCAAGCTTCTGGCATCGTGATTCATTTTGGTTTTATTAGAATCAAAAACAAATTGCCAAATCTCCAAACAAGGTAAACTGGAATCACTTCAGTTGAAAGTGGGATAACTTCTTCATCATAACTCCTATGATACTAATTCAACATCAGGGTGATTCTCCACTTATTTATGAGTCAAAATCAAGCTTCTGACATCGTGATTCAATCTGGTTTTATTAGAATCAAGAACGAATTGCCAAATCTCCAAACAGGGTAAACTGGAATCACTTCGGTTGAAAGTGGGATAACTTCATCGTCAAAAATCCTATGATAATGATTCAACATCAGGGTGATTCTCCACTGATTAATGAGTCAAAATCAAGCTTCTGACATCGTGATTCATTCTGGTTTTATTAGACTGAAGAACAAATTGTCAAATCTCCAAACAGGGTAAACTGGAATCACTTCGGTTGAAAGTGAGATAACTTCTTCATCATAACTCCTATGATATTTATTCAACTTCAGGGTGATTAACCACTGATTTGTATGTCAAAACAAAGCTTCTTACATTGTGATTCATTCTGGTTTGATTGGAATCAATAAGAAATTGACAAATCTCCAAACAGAGTAAACTAGAATCACTTCGGTTGAAAGTGAGATAATTTCTTCATCATAACTCGTATGATATTGATTCAATATCAGGGTGATTCTCCACTGAATTATGAGTCAAATCAAGTTTCTAACATCGAGATTCATTCTGGTTTTATTAGAATCAAGAACAAATTGCAAAATCTCCAAACAGGATAAACTGGAATCATTTCGGTTGAAAGTGAGATAACTTCTTCATCATAAATCCTATGATATTGATTCAACTTCAGGGGTATTAGCCAAGGATTTTTGTGTAAAAAAGAAGCTTCTTACATCGTGATCAATTCTGGTTTGATTAGAATCAATAAGAAATTGTCAAATCTCCAAACAGAGTAAACTATAATCACTTCGTTTGAAAGTGGGATAACTTCTTCATCCTAACTCGTATGATATTGATTCAACATCAGGGTGATCCTCTACTGATTTATTAGTCAGAATCAAGCTTCTGGCATCGTGATTCATTTTGGTTTTATTAGAATCAAGAACAAATTGCCAAATCTCCAAACAGGGTAAACTGGAATCACTTCGGTTGAAAGTGGGATAATTTCTTCATAATAACTCCTATGAAATTGATTCAACATCAGAGTGATTCTCCACTTATTTATGAGTCCAAATCAAGCTTCTGACATCGTGATTCATTCTGGTTTTATTAGAATCAAGAACAAATTGCCAAATCTCCAAACAGGGTAAACTGGAATCACTTCGGTTGAAAGTGGGAGAACTTCTTCATCATATCTCCTATGATATTGATTTAACTTCAGGGTGATTAACCACAGATTTTTGTGTCCAAATGAAGATTCTTACATCGTAATTCATTTTTGTTTTATTAGAATCAAGAACAAATTGCCAAATCTCCAAACAGAATAAATTGGAATCACTTCGATTAAAAGTGAGATAACTTCTTCATCATAACTTCTATGATATTGATTTAACTTCAGGTGATTAAACACTAATTTGTTTGTCCAAACTAAGCTTCTTAAATCGTGATTCATTCTGGTTTGATTAGAATCAATAAGAAATTGCCAAATCTCCAAACAAGGTAAACTGGAATCACTTCGGGTTGAAAGTGGGATAACTTCTTCATCATAACTCCTATGATATTGATCCAACATCAGGGTGATTCTTCACTAATTTATGAGTCAATATTAAGCTTCTGACATCATGATTCATTCTGGTTCAATTAGAATCAAGAACAAATTGCCAAATCTCCAAACAGGGTAAACTGGAATCACTTCGGTTGAAAGTGAGATAACTTCTTCATCATATCCCCTATGATATTGATTTAACTTCAGGGTGATTAACCACAGATTTTTGTGTCTAAATGAAGATTCTTACATCGTGATTCATTCTGGTTTGATTAGAATCAATAAGAAATTGTCAAATCTCCAAAAAGAGTAAACTAGAATCACTTCGGTTGAAAGTGGGATAACTTCTTCGTCGTAACTCGTATGATATTGGTTCAACATCAGGGTGATTATCCACTGATTTATGAGTCAAAATCAATCTTCTGGCATCGTGATTCATTTTGGTTTTATTAGAATCAAGAACAAATTGCCAAATCTCTAAAAAGGGTAAATTGAAATCACTTCGGTTGAAAGTGGGATAACTTCATCATCAAAAATCCTATGATAATGATTCAACATCAGGGTGATTCTCCACTGATTAATGAGTCAAAATCAAGCTTCTGACATCGTGATTCATTCTGGTTTTATTAGACTGAAGAACAAATTGTCAAATCTCCAAACAGGGTAAACTGGAATCACTTCGGTTGAAAGTGGGATAACTTCTTTATCATAACTCCTATGATATTTATTCAACTTCAGGGTGATTAACCACTGATTTGTATGTCAAAACGAAGCTTCTTACATTGTGATTCATTCTGGTTTGATTGGAATCAATAAGAAATTGACAAATCTCCAAACAGAGTAAACTAGAATCACTTCGGTTGAAAGTGAGATAATTTCTTCATCATAACTCGTATGATATTGATTCAATATCAGGGTGATTCTCCACAGATTTGTGAGTCAAAATCAAGCTTTTGACATCGTGATTCATTCTTGTTTTATTAAAATCAAGTACATATTGCCAAATCTAGAAACATGGTAAATTGGAATTACTTCGGTTTAAAGTGAGATAACTTCTTCATCATAACTTCTATGATATTGATTTAACTTCAGGTGATTAAACACTAATTTGTGTGTCCAAACTAAGCTTCTTAAATCGTGATTCATTCTGGTTTGATTAGAATCAATAAGAAATTGTCAAATCTCCAAACAGAGTAAACTATAATCACTTCGTTTGAAAGTGGGATAACTTCTTCATCCTAACTCGTATGATATTGATTCAACATCAGGGTGATCCTCTACTGATTTATTAGTCAGAATCAAGCTTCTGGCATCGTGATTCATTTTGGTTTTATTAGAATCAAGAACAAATTGCCAAATCTCCAAACAGGGTAAATTGAAATCACTTCGGTTGAAAGTGGGATAACTTCATCATCAAAAATCCTATGATAATGATTCAACATCAGGGTGATTCTCCACTGATTAATGAGTCAAAATCAAGCTTCTGACATCGTCATTCATTCTGGTTTTATTAGACTTAAGAATAAATTGTCAAATCTCCAAACAGGGTAAACTGGAATCACTTCGGTTGAAAGTGAGATAACTTCTTCATCATAACTCCTATGATATTTATTCAACTTCAGGGTGATTAACCACTGATTTGTATGTCAAAACGAAGCTTCTTACATTGTGATTCATTCTGGTTTGTTTGGAATCAATAAGAAATTGACAAATCTCCAAACAGAGTAAACTAGAATCACTTCGGTTGAAAGTGAGATAATTTCTTCATCATAACTCGTATGATATTGATTCAATATCAGGGTGATTCAACACTGATTTATGAGTCAAAATAAAGCTTCGGACATCATGATTCATTTTGGTTTTATTAGAATGAAGAAAAATTGCCAAATCTGCAAACAAGGTAAACTGTAATCACTTCGGTTGAAAGTGTGATAACTTCCTCATCATAACTCCTATGATATTGATTCAACTTCAGGATGATTAGCCAGTTATTTATGAGTCAAAATCAAGCTTGTGACATCGTGATTAATTCTATTTTTATTAGAATCAAGAACAAATTACTAAATCTCCAAACATGGTAAACTGGAATCACTTCGGTTGAAAGTGGGATAACTTCTTCATCATATCTCCTATGATATTGATTTAACTTCAGGGTGATTAACCACTGATTTTGGTGTCCACATGAAGCTGCTTACATCGTAATTCATTCTGGTTTGATTAGAGTCAATAAGAAATTATCAAATCTCCAAACAGAGTAAACTAGATACACTTTGGTTGAATGTGGGATACCTTCTTCATCATAACTCCTATGACATTGATCCAACATCAGGGTGATTCTCCACTTATTTATGAGTCAAAATCAAGCTTCTGAAATCGTGATTCATTCTGGTTTTATTAGAATCAAGAAAAAATTGTCAAATCTCCAAACAGGATAAACTGGAATCACTTCGGTTTGAAGTGGGATAAGTTCTTCATCATAACTCTTATGATATTGATTCAACTTCAGGGTGATTAGCCACTGATTTTTATGTCCAAATGAAACTTCTTACATCGTGATTCATTCGGGTTTGATTAGAATTAATTAGAAATTGTCAAATCTCTAAAGAGCGTAAACTAGAATCACTGCGGATGAAAGTAGGATAACTTCTTCATCATAACTCGTATGATAATGATTCAACATCAGGGTGATTCTCCACTTTTATATGAGTCAAAATCAGCTTCTGACAAATTTATTCATTCTGGTTTTATTAGAATCAAGAACAAATTGTCAAATCTCCAAACAAGGTAAACTGGAATCACTTAGGTTGAAAGTGGGATAACTTCTTCATCATAACTCATATGATATTGATTTAACTTCAGGGGCATTAGCCACTGATTTTTGTATACAAACGAAGCTTCTTACATCTTGTTTAATTCTTGGTTGATTAGAATCAAGAAGAAATAGTCAAATCTCCAAACAGAGTAAACTAGAATCACTTCTGTTGAATGTGGGATTACTTCTTCATCATAACTCCTATGATATTGATTCAACATAAGGGTGATTCTCCACTGATTTATGAGTCAAAATCAAGCTTCTGACATCGTGATTCATTCTTATTTTATTAGAATCAAGAACAAATTGCCAAATCTCCAAACAAGGTAAACCAGAATCACTTCGGTTGAAAGTGAGGTAACTTCTTCATCATATCTCTTATTATATTGATTCAACATCAGGCACTGATTTATGAGTCAAAATCAAGCTTCTGACATCGTGATTCATTTTGGTTTTATTAGAATCAAAAACAAATTGCCAAATTTCCAAACAGGGTAAACTAGAATCACTTCGGTTGAAAGTGGGATAACTTCTTCATCATAAATCCTATGATATTGATTTAAGTTCATGGTGCTTAACCACTGATTTGTGTGTCCAAATGAAGCTTCTTACATCGTGATTCATTCTGTTTTGATTAGAATCAATAAGAAATTTCCAAATCTCCAAAATGAGTAAACTAAAATAACTTTGGTTGAAAGTGGGATAACTTCTTCATCATAACTCGTATGATATTGATTCAACATCAGGGTGATTCAACACTGATTTATGAGTCCAAATCAAGCTTCTGACATCGTGATTCATTTCGGTTTTATTAGAATCAAGAACAAATTGCCAAATCTCCAAACAAGGTAAACTAGAATCACTTCGGTTGAAAGTGGGATAATTTCTTCATCATAAATCCTATGATATTGATTTAACTTCATGGTGATTAACCACTGATTTGTGTGTCCAAAGGAAGCTTCTTACATCGTGATTCATTCTGGTTTGATTAGAATCAATAAGAAATTGTCAAATCTCCAAACAGAGTAAACTAGAATCACTTCGGTTGAAAGTGGGATAACTTCATCATAATTCGTATAATATTGATTCAACATCAGGGTTATTCTCCACTGATTTATGAGTCAAAATCAAGCTTTTCACGTCGTGATTCATTCTTGTTTTATTAGAATCAACAACAAGTTGGCAAATCTCGAAACATGGTAAATTGGAATCACTTCGGTTGAAAGTGGGATAACTCTTCATCATAACTCCATATGACATTGATCCAACATCAGGGTGATTCTCCAACTTATTTATGAGTCAAAATCAAGCTTCTGACATCGTGATTCATTCTGGTTTTATTAGAATCAAGAAAAAATTACCAAATCTCCAAACATGGTAAACCAGAATCACTTCGGTTGAAAGTGGGGTAACTTCTTCATCATATCTCCTATTATATTGATTCAACATCAGGCACTGATTTATGAGTCAAAATCAAGCTTCTGACATCGTGATTCATTTTGGTTTTATTAGAATCCAATATTCTGACATCGTGATTAATTCTGTTTATTAGAATCAGAACAAATTGTCAATCTCCAAACAGGGGTAAACTGGAATCACTTCGTTGAAAGTGGGATAACCTCTTTATCATAACTCCTATGATATTAATGCAACTTCAGGGTGATTAACCACTGATTTGTATGTCCAAAAGAATCTTCTTACATCTTGATTCATTCTGGTTTGATTATAATCAATAAGAAATTGTCAAATCTCCAAACAGAGTAAAGTAGAATCACTTCGGTTGAGATGTGGGATTACTTCTTCATCCCATAAACTCCTATGATATTGATTCACATAAGGGGCGATCTCTCCCCTGATTTTACCTAGTCAAAATCAAAGCCTTCTGACATCGTGATTCATTCTTATTTTATTTGAATCAAGAACTAATTGCCAAATCTCCAAACAAAATGTAAACCGGAATCACTTCGGTTGAAAGTGGGGTAACTTCTTGATCATATCTCCTATTATATTGATTCAACATCAGGCACTGATTTATGAGTCAAAATCAAGCTTCTGACATCGTGATTCATTTTGGTTTTATTAGAATCAAGAACAAATTGCCAAATTTCCAAAAAGGGTAAACTAGAATCGCTTTGGTTGAAAGTGGGATAACTTCTTCATCATAAATCCTATGATATTGATTTAACTTCATGGTGATTAACCACTGATTTGTGTGTCCAAATGAAGCTTCTTACATCGCGATTCATTTTGTTTTGATTAGAATCAATAAAAAATTTGTCAAATCTCCAAAAAGAGTAAACTAGAATAACTTCGGTTGAAAGTGGGATAACTTCTTCATCATAACTCGTATGATATTGATTCAACATCAGGGTGATTCAACACTGATTTAAGAGTCCAAATCAAGCTTCTGACATCGTGATTCATTTTGGTTTTATTAGAATCAAGAACAAATTGCTGAATCTCCAAACAGGGTAAACTAGAATCACTTCGGTTGAAAGTGGGATAATCTTTTCATCATAAATCCTATGATATTGATTTAACTTCATGGAGAATAACCACTGATTTGTGTGTCCAAAGGAAGCTTCTTACATCGTGATTCATTATGGTTTGATTAGAATCAATAAGAAATTGTCAAATCTCCAAACAGAGTAAACTAGAATCACTTCGGTTGAAAGTGGGATAACTTCATCATAATTCATATAATATTGATTCAACATCAAGGTTATTCTCAACTAATTTATGTGTCAAAATCAAGCTTTTCACGTCGTGATTCATTCTTGTTTTATTAGAATCAACAACAAATTGCCAAATCTCGAAACATGGTAAATGGGAATTAATTCGATTAAAAGTGGGATAACTTATTCATCATAACTCCTATGACATTGATCCAACATCAGGGTAATTCTCTACTTATTTATGAGTCAAAATCGAGCTTCTGACATCGTGATTCATTCTTATTTTATTATAATCAAGAACAAATTACCAAATCTCCAAACATGATAAACTGGAATCACTTCGGTAGAAAGTGGGATAACTTCTTCATCATATCTCCTATGATATTGATTTAACTTCTGGGTGATTAACCACTGATTTTGTGTCCAAATGAAGCTTCTTACATCGTAATTCATTCTGGTTTGATTAGAATCAATAAGAAATTACCAAATCTCCAAACAGAGTAAACTAGATACACTTTGTTTAAATCAGGGTGATTCTCCACTGATTTATGAGTCAAAATCATACTTATGACATCGTGATTCATTTTGGTTTTATTAGAATCAAGAACAAATTGTCAAATCTCCAAACAAGGTAGACCGGAATCACTCGGTTGAAAGTGGGGTAACTTCTTCATCATATCTCGTATGATATTGAGTCACATCA
>CAJHQQ010005027.1:0-21295 GCA_905132885.1 Moricandia moricandioides | reverse complement strand
TTGTCCGCTTAGTCGATCGTGATGGCTTATAGGGTGAGACGGACCGGATATCCGGATCCGGATTCGCCGGATCCGTGACTTTAGTATCTGGATCCGGATCCGCGTCTTCCAGGTATCCGGACTTCGGATATCCGTCTAGATATTGTGATACCCGCAGATACCCGGATTCGGATCCGGATTCGTAAAAATAATTAAAAAAAAATATTTTAAAAATATAAAAAAATCTAAAAATAAAACATAAATTAAATATTTATACAAAATTTATGAATATATATATGACATATAATATTAGTAAAATTTAAATATAATATTAAAAAAATATTTTATGTATAAATCCTTAAATAAAATTAAAAATTTAATATATTTTAAAAACACGGATCCGGATCTGGATATCCAGACCTAAAATTAAGATATCCGGATTTGGATCCGGTTTGGACGGATCCAAAATTTTACTATCCGGATTCGGATCCAGGCACTCCGGATATCCTATTTTCGGAGCGGATCCGGGACGGATCTCAGATCGAATCCGGATCCCGGATAATACGAGGCCTAGGCTTAGTGGCCTATAAAACCTGGATTTTATTTTAAGTCATCAAAGTTTTTACAATGTTAAGAGCCTGAAACCAAAAGTCAATACCAAGCACAGCTCAGTGTTGCTTTTAGCTAGTTTGCCTCTGAATTTTGGTCGAAATGTTTATTGTGATGTGGATTTCATGGATTGCATACAGTTTAAATCGATAAAACCATATTGGTTGATCCAAACTGAAATTAATAAATTATTAATACAGGGTTTAGTTACTGAAAATAAATTAATATGTTTAAATAAGAAGTAAAGCAATATAACTATATAAGTAAGAAAGAGAAGATGCTATTAAGGGTAATAGCAGACATGAATCATATGTTTAATCGTGCAAAGATGCTTTTGGAGGTCCCAACGGAAAAAAACACGTTTACACATATTCCCAACGGTCACATTTTGCTATCTCTTTTTCTAAGTTCTTAGAGCATGATTAACCGGAGTCTTTTAAGTTGGGGTTCTTAATTTTTCAAAGAGACGTATCTTAGCTTTTAACTAAGAAAACGTAAGAACTGTCTCTTAAATAAGAACCATAAGAGCCGTCTCTTAGCGGAAAAAATATAAAAAAAATAAAAAAATTAAAAAGACAAATTTTACGTTAAGAACCCCACCTTAAAAGACCCGGTTTAATCATGGCCTTAACGTCTACTATTTCATTGTCGTCTCTTATTTTCTTTATAATGTTGATAATAATAATGCAACTTACTGACCGTTTTATAGATGAATTTTCACGTTCTCTCTTTTTGCTCTTGGACCCATCATCCAATCAATCGGTACATTAGTTTTTACATGTTCGAGATAGTCCGGGGCGGTCATGAGATTAAAGATGCCTTAAACAATTTAATAAAATTTATTAAAAGATTTTTTTTTTACAAATTTAGGGTCCTTTTTCATATAAATTTTTTTGAAAATTTTTGAAAACTCTATCAATATTTCATTTGGTTATGCCGAGGACCATCCCCAAAAATACCTATTTATTATTATTTTTATCACTGCATGATTTTTGCATTGTTTCACACGATATCAAAAATTACTTTTCTTTATATCATTTATTTTTTAACTACTTCAGCTTAGTTAACTTTAAAGTTTTCTATAAATATATGCAATAAAAACTTAATGCATCTTTTTCAGTCATCAACTAAATGCATCTTTATGATATAGATACTCAAATGATTTTTTAACCTTTTGAATACACATTACCATATATGACAACCCAAATGTTACAAATAAAATGCTTGACTTTAAAATGTAAATTTTCTTCTTAATAAGATGGTGGATAATGTGATTGTGTCCAGCATTAGCTAGTGTGTACATGTCACATCCTTTTAGTGGACATAATAATTCCATATGGGCCTAACCAATACACAATCTTTAGTGGGCTGATAAGGTTAACGTCGTACCTGATTACACTTGACTTATTGGGATTATTATTTGTGTATGAATCATCTTCACGTTCAAAGCATGCTTGTTTCTTCTGGGACCGAGTTGTTGACTTTTGGGTTTTTCCAAAAGTTTTAAAAGCTTTATTTCTTCGTAATGTAGAGCTTTCTTTTGTTTTTGTTATGGAAGTTTGTCTTTGTCCTTTTCGTTTTTTATTAATAGAGACAACCATTAAACTTAAATAGACTGAAAGAAGAGACTAAGAGCATAATAGCATCTTCAACCCTAGCACCCCATTTTGGGTGCTTATTTTTTTTTTTTTTTACATTTAAAAAAAAAAAAAATTAAAACGGACCAATCACGGGCCGCCACGTGTTAGTGGGGCCCGTGAACAGTGCAAGAGCTGGTGCTTAATTAGGAGCTTTAAGAAGTGGTGCTTAATTTTTTGGTGGGTCTACCCATGAAGCACCTCTTCTAAGCATCCCCCTTAATGGTGTTCTAACAAAGGGGGTAACAAAGGGGGTTCTTAAGGGGGTTCTTAGCGGGTGGGACCCGCTAAATCCCTTAAGAACCACCTCTTAAATCTCTTAATTAAGAGGTGTTCTTAGTTGGGTTCTTGCACTGTTCGCGGACCCCACTGATACGTGGCGACCCACGATTGATCCGTTTTTTTTTTTTAAAAGAAAAAAAAAACTAAGAGACATGGACTCTTAGGGTTGATCTTATTCTAATAGTTGTACTCGTACAAGATCCATATCTTTTTTTTTTTTTTTGCTTAGCCTGGGGGTATCCCAGGCCCATGGAGAGGCCCAGACTAATCCCCAAGGGGAGGTGCATCCCACGGATAGACCCTCTCTCTGGGTATTCAAATGGGCCCTAAAGCATGGGCCCATATCCGTGTAAGGTGACCAGGATAATTGTGACTTAGTTTCGCGCAGCAGTTAGATACTATAATGATGCTTTTTTGGGAAGAATTAAATAAAATTTGCTCTTTTTTTTTTTAAAAAGATACCGATTGAGTTCTTACCAAAGCCATATATTCCCACAGTTATGATACACTTTTTTTTGTTCAATTTTGAATGAAGACATGTTTACCATCTCACAACTCCAAAGAGTTGATCATGGAGAATTAGCCCTCCGAGTTCGGTTTTCCGAAACCGAACCGAATCGGTTTTTGGTTAACCAAATTTTTGAAAACCAATTCTGAATTAACCGAATTAAATTTCGGTTCGGTTATAAGTTTTTTTGGTTTTCACTTTTATTTTCAAAAATAATTGTTTTTGTTTTTGGTTAATTTCGCTGTAGTTTTCTAAAAATTGGGATATTTTCGGTTAAACTCATTTATTTTAGTTAGATTCGGTTATTTCAGTTAAATTCAGTTATCTTCACTTCGTTTTTCGGTTAAATTTGGTTATTTTCATTTTTATGTATTTTTTTGTTTTTTTTAAATCGAAAACCGAACTGAACCAAACCAAAAACCGGATTAAATTTTCAAAATCTTACCAAACTAAACCGAACTCAAAAACTGTAACCACTCCAAAAACCAAAAATTTTGGTTCGGTTCGGCTGGTTAGGTTCTGACAAAAACAGCAGGCCTAAGGGAGATCATCGCAGACAATTTTTGAAAATGTCAATAGCGCTGTGGCATGTGAACACCAGAGCTGCACATGTAAATATGATAAGTTCGAGAGGAAAATGAATATGATTACTTAGAATCAATATTTTCTAAGCAAATTTGTCCACCATTTATTTTTCATATATAATTGTATCCATGCACGGTTAAGATATGGTTTCAAATATTAGATAAGTGCATCTATTATTCTTCTCCCCCGTTGAAATGTATCACCAGGACTTCAACCTTTACCACAGTAAACACTAGCATTATAGTGTTAACTAGTTACCGACCAATTACTTTAAACCAATTGCTTAAACGTGCGAAAAGTAAACCGCGTATCATTTTGGTTAACATGCATTTAATTCTATTTCGGCTGCTCTTAGTCTCTTGACTAGCATCAAAATACATGAAAACACACAAGGTTATAGTATTTATGTCTTTTGGTGGTGTTTCTTGTAATTTGACTCGATTTTGTTGAACTATAAAACATTAGTTAGGTTGGGTTGGTAACATAGAATTTTGCAGAAGATATCAAAAGTGATTTTAATTGTCATGGATGTACATGGAAGAATCACAGTATGTGTTTTAATTATATTTGATCGTTTTCTGGTATTGTTTTCGTATCAATGTAGTAAAAATCTCATATCTGTAAAATATTAATTAAGTATATTATGTTTCCAAAAGATTTTGACAATTCTACAAAGACACGCGCATCAGTAATCAAATAAATAGACAATAACCAAGACATTTTCAACAAAGTTGAAAAACTAATGATTTAGACTTCAATATTCAAGCATGAGAATATAATGTAAATCTCTTTAATTAAAAATTAAGACAAAAAGAAACAATCAGACAAAAATCGTGAGTAGGGTTGGACAAATAAATCGATCCCAAAATTTTTAACCGGACTGATTTAATAAAATGCATCCAAACCGATTCAAATCCGACATATATACCGAATGAATTTTGTTTTACAGTATTTTAGGTTATGAGTTTTATCCAAACCAAACATGAACTTAAATGAATATTCGAAAAATCTGAAACTTCAAAATTCCAAAAAAAATGCTATCATACATAATCTCAGTTTCTAATATGTACCCAAAACATAATAAGATATATTTGTATACCTAAAATAATTAATTATTACATAAATAATTAATTCAAATACTTAGTTTAATATATATTTTTATTTTATGTTCGACATTGCATTTTGAAGTTTATTTATGAATATATTTGTTTTGAAGTATAAACAAGTATAAACCCCTTGCTTTATTCATATGCACATTAAGATCTATATATACACGTTCACAGGAAACCTACTTCCCATATATGCTATTACAGAAAATAGGAAAACTAATATATGTAAATAACTCAGCGTATCCACAATACTCCCCCTCAAGATGGAGCATGAAGATCACGAATGGCCATCTTGCGAAGAAGATACTGAAACTGATCACGTCCTAGAGCTTTTGTGAAGAGATCTGCTGGCTGCTCTGTTGTGTGTATCTTCCTAGTAGCAATGACACCAGCTTGAATCTCATCTCGAATATAATGACAATCTGTCTCAATATGTTTGGTGCGTTCATGGAAGACTGGATTTGACGCGATATGAAGTGCAACTTGATTGTCACAATGAAGTAACTCCGGATCATTTTGTGGAGCCCCAAGAAAATCCAACAACTCTCGAATCCACTTGATTTCTGAAACATTATATGACATAGATCGGTATTCTGCTTCGGCTGATGAACGCGAGACTATATCCTGCTTTTTCGTCTTCCAAGATATAGGGGATCCTCCAAGAAACAATATATAGCCTGTTAAAGAACGACGAGTCAGGGGACACGCTGCCCAATCTGAATCACAATATGCAGTAAGATGTAAGTCAACGTTGGCGCTGAACACAATGCCTTGTCCTGGTGACCCTTTCAGATATCGAACAACCCGCATTGCCGCCTCCCAATGTTTTTGTCGTGGAGTCTGCATAAACTGTGCAAGAACATGAACCACATAGGACAGGTCAGGACGGGTAATCATAAGATAAATAAGACGTCCTACAATCCTTCGATACCGTTCTGGATTTGAATACTGGCGATCCTTCACTAGAGGAAGGCGGTGATGTTGTTCAATTGGAGTCATAGCCGGCTTGCACCCCAATAGTCCACATTCACTTACGATATCAAGAGCATATTTTCTATGTGAGAGATATATACCTTCTTTTCCTCGAGATACCTCTAACCCAAGGAAGTACTTCATGGGACCTAAGTCCTTCATATGAAAACACTTTCCTAAGTATTCTTTGAAACTTTCAATCATCTTGAGATCATTGCCTCCAATAACCAAGTCGTCCACGTACACAAGAACATAGACCACTGCTCCTTCAGTAAGACGAGCAAACAAAGAGTAGTCCTTGTACGATTGTTTAAATCCAAATTGGACTAGTGCTGAATAAAGCTTTGCAAACCAACAACGTGGAGCTTGCTTAAGACCATAAATAGACTTGTTTAACCGACATACCTTGGTTGGATCCTTTGTTACAAATCCTGGAGGCAGTTTCATATAAACTTCTTCTTCCAAATCACCATGTAAAAATGCATTATGAACATCCATCTGATGAAGTGTCCATCTCCTCGCAGCCGCAACCTTAAGTAGAGTTCTCACTGTTGTCATTTTTACAACGGGGGCAAATGTTTCTCCAAAGTCAACACCTTCAACTTGAGTATTTCCCATTGCCACCAATCGAGATTTATACCTCTCGAAAGTACCATCAGCATTGTATTTTATCTTATATACCCATCTAGAACCGATGGCCTTCTTGCCTGGAGGAAGAGACGTAATGTCCCATGTCCGAGTAACCTCCATTGCACCTATTTCAGACCCCATGGAATTTTGCCATCGCTCATCTTCCATTGCTTCACGAAAACTAGAAGGTTCACGTGTAGATGTTACTGCCGCCATAAATGCTCTATGAGGCAAAGAAAAACGTGCACAAGAGTCATAATCAGTGATAGGATAATGTGAGCTCTTGTTAACCTTTGGAAGAGGCCGAGGCTTGTCGGCGCATTTCAGTGAGTATGTCACATAGTTCTTCAGTAACACACTCGGGTTCTTAGGTCTATGTCCACGCCCCAATAACTCTGGTTCAGCTTCTGGAGGTGTTGGTTCTGATTCAAAAATCCTTATTGTGCTATCAACCTCTTCCACGGGAGGTGTAATCATATTCATATTTTATGTTTCTGTTTCTGTGATAGTAACTTTTTCAGCTATCACATCAGCAATCCCTTCATCATCAATAGTTGCTTCCTCATTGACAAGGATTGGGACAGTAGGAGAGCCATCATCGTCATCACTCCCCTTTGCCACAATACTCGTAACACCATTATCATTACTACCTTGCGGAGAAGTCCAAATATCATCATCACTATCAAACATGTCCAGCGAAGAGAGAGGTTGAACATGTACACTGTCGTCACTTGGTTCCACATCCATAAGAAATGGAAATTTTGATTCTTGAAACACAACATCTCGAGACACAAAATATTCCTGCGTGTCAAGATCATATACCTGCCACCCTTTCTTCCCAAATGGATAAACCAAAAATACACAGCGTCTACTCTGATTCCCAAACTTGTCTCTCACCCGTGGGTTATTATGAACAAAACACAAACATCCAAACGTACGGACATGTTTGTATTCTGGTTTTGTTCCAAACAGTAGCTCATGTGGTGTCTTTCCTTGAAGAATGGCAGACGGAGTGCGATTTATCAAGAAGGCTGCAGTCATTACACTATCTCCCCAAAACTTCCCAAAAAATTTTCGGTAATCCAGCTTGAAACAATAAGGCACGAGCAACATTCAGAATATGTCTATGTTTCCTTTCAACTCGTCCATTTTGTTGAGGTGTGTTGACACAAGAAGTCTGATGAATGATACCTTCTTGCACAAAATAAGAACGGACATGTAAATTCAGTTCCATTGTCACTTCGGACAGTCCGTATCTTCTTTCCAAATTGTCTTTCAACTAAGGATGCAAAAATTTTCAACTTTTGAGCTACCTCACTTTTGGCAACAAGTAAGTAGACCCAAATTGCCCTTGAAAAATCGTCTACAATGGTCAAAAAATAGACCGAACCGCATGTAGAAGGAACTTTATAAGGTCCCCAAACATCACAATGAATCATGGAAAAAATTTCATCGGCTTTATTGATACTGTCTGGAAATGAATGACGAGTCTGTTTGGCTCGAAAACAGATATCACAATCATCATCTTTATTACTACTACTACTCAAATCTCCAAAACCAGAAAACAAAGATAATGAAGACTTGGAAGGGTGCCCAAGGCGACGATGCCACAATTCTCTGTTACTTGTGCAAGTGACGTGATTAGCTTGGACAGAAACAACACCGCGATACACGTACAATCCATCACACTCCTCACCCGCACCAATCAGAGTCTTCGTTGCACGGTCCTGTAACACACAGAATGTATCGGTAAAGAGGGCAATACACTTGCGAGATTTCAAGAGCTTTGCTACAGACAAAAGTATGCAGGTCATCTTCGGTATGTATAACACATCATACAATATCACACTTCCACCTAAGTTCAAGTCTCCTATTTTGACAGCAAAGGCAGATTCTCCATTCGGCAAATCCACAGCACACGGTTCTATGTCTCTTATATTTGTTAACAGCTTAATGGTGCTCGTAATGTGATGTGAAGCACCCGAGTCAATCAAAATATCAGAGTGAGAAGTCTTACCAGACAAACGCTCAGTGCCTGCCTTCTGAGCATGGAACAATGATGTTAAAGCCCTCCATTGTTCATCTGTGATTCCTTCTAGTGCATCTCGATCATGATCACGAGTTCCTCCATCACTCGTTTCTCCCTTGTTCAATCCCACAGCATTAACCCGAGGAGCACTGCCACGACCGCGGTTGTTGGAGCCTCTCCCACGTCCTCCACCACGACCAGTGGTTCCGTATTTCTCTGTGTGCCACTCTGGATAACCATGTTTCTGAAAGCAATCAGCAACTTCATGCCCATTTTTTCCACAATGTGAGCAGATGATTGATCTATCTCTCCCACGCATAGCAGTTACTTTTGGAGTTTGAACAGAGAATCCCACTGCCGCTGCTCTTTCTTCTTTTCCATGAACAATGGAGATGTGTCTCTCCTCCCTGACAATCTTCTGATACACTTGGTTAAGACTTGGAAGAGGATCCATGGCAATGATATTACTCCTCCGGTTCTCAAACAAGGCATCATCAAGTCCCATCAAGAACTGGTGAATTTGTTCCTTCTCTCGCTTTCTCTGTTGAATCCCAACATATTCTCCACACTTGCAAGCTTCAAGAGGCTCATGATCAAAGAGCTCATCCCACATCTTGCTCAGACGACTGTAGTAGTCAAGTACTGAGTCACCATTTTGTTTACAGACAGCCAAGTCTGTTTTTAATTGATAAACACGTGGTTCATTCGCAACTGAAAACCTTGTCCTCAACTCTTCCCATAGAGTATGATCGTCAAAAATAAACTTCACACTGGATCGCACCTTGGGATCAATGGAGGTACAAATCCATCCCACTATCATCGAGTTCACAGTCATCCATGTCTCGATATCTTCTGGATTTCCCGTTGGCTTCTTCAGTATACCATCGATAAAACCCGTCTTCCTCTTCGCTTGAAGAGCATTCCTCATCTCTGTTGCCCACTCAGAATAATTATCACCTCTGAGTTGAACAGCACAAATACATGCTCCTGGATTATCCCCAGCATGTAGATCGTATGGTGAAGTCGTTGCCGCACTTCGTACTGCTTTTGCTAATTGTCTCTCATCTCCAGATTTCTCACCCTCACCAGACATCGTAACAATGAAGATGGTGATTCAAAGTAAGAAGAGATTAACAAACAGACGCAAAAGAACAAAAAAAAAAATTCAGAGTTTTGTCAACAGGAGGTGAACGGCTCTGATACCATGTGAAAAGTATAAACCCCTTGCTTTATTCATATGCACATTAAGCTCTATATATACACGTTCACAGGAAACCTACTTCCCATATATGCTATTACAGAGAATAGGAAAACTAATATATGTAAATAACTCAGCGTATCCACAATAAAGACATTTTCAACAAAGTTGAAAAACTAATGATTTAGACTTCAATATTCAAGCATGCGAATATAATGTAAATCTCTCTAATTAAAAATTAAGACAAAAAGAAACAATCAGACAAAAATCGTGAGTAGGGTTGGACAAATAAATCGATCCCAAAATTTTTAACCGGACCGATTCAATAAAATGCATCCAAACCGATTCAAATCCGACATAAATACCGAATGGATTTTGTTTTACAGTATTTTAGGTTATGAGTTTTATCCAAACCAAACATGAACTTAAATGAATATTCGAAAAATCTGAAACTTCAAAATTCCAAAAAAAATGCTATCATACATAATCTCAGTTTCTAATATGTACCCAAAACATAATAAGATATATTTGTATACCTAAAATAATTAATTATTACATAAATAATTAATTCAAATACTTAGTTTAATATATATTTTTATTTTATGTTCGACATTGCATTTTGAAGTTTATATATGAATAGATTTGTTTTGAAGTATAAACAATGTTGGTTTTTTAAAGTGTAAATAGTGTTTTTTATGTTTATAGAATTTTAGTTGTTAACTTTAAACTTTTATATTTCATTATATATGATTTTCATTCATACGAAGCTTTGGTTTGTCATTAATCATGATATATTTATGTTGGTATGTATAGTTTAAAGACAAGTCTCGTATAGTTAATAGACAAGTTTCACAAATCATTTTGCAGGACAACAATATGCTTTGAGAAAGTTAAATACACATTTTTTTAAATGATTAAAATCTATTGAGTTTAATCAAGTATAACCCAAACCGTATTTGAAACCGAAACTAATTTGGGTTCAACCGGATGTTGGACATGTAATTAAACCCAAACAGAATCCGACTATATCCAAACTGAATCTAACCTAAATTTTTATAGTATCCGAATGAAACATAAATTTATAAACCCTAGAGCCCGAAACTCACATGAAATCCAAATTCGATTGGAACTCCTATTGCTCAAACCCTACCCCTAGTCACGAGCTTGTTCTTTTTCACATATTAAATGCACCATGTATTTTTTCAACAAAATTGAAAATTAATTATGTAATACTAAGTGTGTGGTAAGGATGTTCGTTCCAGTGGAATAGAACATCTTTAAATATCTCATGCAGTTGAAGTTTCCAGTTCTTGGTAATGTCGTGAGAAGTTGTATTAAGTTTTTGAAAAAAAAAAGAACCAACTATTTTTAGTTTATCAAGTTTAGTTGATTCACACTTACGTTTTTCGTTCAACTGGCACATCTTAATTGTTTTAGATACTAAGGTCAATCCTCTCGAATAATCTTTTTAAAATTTTTGTCATCAAAATAGTTATCAAGAAGAAAATGACCGCACTAATTTTTTTATTTAGAAAAAAGTAAATTTTCTTTTTTAAAAAATTTAAATTTCACCTCCAAAACTTCACCCATAACTCTAAATTCTAAATAGTTAATCTTTGAGATATAAATATATGTTTACACATTTTAATAAAATTTATTTTAATTATTTTTTCTTTCAGAATTATTTTGGTGACAATTTTTTTTGATCATAGTTGTTACTAACTTTGATGCAGTTAAGTTCCAATCTCGTAAAATATGTATTCAGTTTGTAAACAAAAAGAATAGTAAAAGTTTTTTTTTCGAGAAAAGAATAGTAAAAGTTTGATAAGTCTAAAGGTTCTTTAATAAAAAAAAGCAGTACACAAATGATGGTGAACCATTCTCCATATAATTAATGTAGTTACTATCGTTATCTCTCATTAACCTACCTATACACAAATGATGGTGAAACATTTACCATATAATTTAATGTCGTTGCTATAATTCTCTCTCATTAACTTACCTAATCGCAGTACGTTAACCATACGCAATGCTCTATTTTTTTTTTTATCATCAACCATATACGCCATCTTTTTTTCCAAAATCCATATACCCCATGTAAAATTATCTTATATCAAAATATGGTAAGATGAACAGTGCTAATCACTTAAACCTACTAAACTCAAATTTATCTGTTTGTATCGCTAGACGATATGAATATCTAATTCCTATGAGTAATCGAGTCTCTTTGCTATCAATGGACATGTCATTTGGATTTTGGTCTACCGGATATTCTAGAGGATTAAAAAAACTAAAATAATATATTGCACTATATAAATATAAAATATATAGGACGAATCTTATTGTTATTTCTTCTTGTACAGACCACAGAGGAATAGTAACAAAGACTGTGCCAGTCACACACATCAATTAGGATTAAGAGAATGGGTGTCGTGGTAGAAATAAAATAATGATATAAATGAATGGGTGAGAAGAAAGTGAAAGAGGAGAAAGAAGAAGCGATGAAGAGGAAGAGCTCTATTGTTTTCGCCGTTAATGGAGAAAGATTCGAGCTCGGCCTAACTTCCATTGATCCTTCCACCACACTCATAGATTTCTTGCGTAACAAGACTCCTTTCAAGAGCGTTAAGCTTGGCTGTGGCGAAGGTACCATCTGATCATACAACAATCTATCTTCATTTTTTGTCTACAGGATTTTTAAAGCTGCAGTCTACGTAGGAAGCTTTTAGCTCTCGTGAATGTTTTAGTGTTCTTGCCTCGGACTCTATATATGTCAGATCTGCTTATTTGAGTTTATAGAAATTAAAACCTATGAGTTTAATAAATTCTCAGATTTGACTAGTTTTTTTCGATTTTATGAACATGCATTTACATGAGAAAAACTTGCAAAAGGTAAGAAATATAGAAAATGATATTTTTTTTGGGGAATTTTCATATAATCAAAAGTTAAATCTTTATCTTCATGTTCTTGCAGTTACCAAGTATTTTAGATTAAATAAAGAAAATTTACTAAGAATACCACAAATTAAAGTTATGTATTATTTTTTTAAAAATATCCTCAATCAAAAATATATTAACATTTGAATTTACATTTTAGTGATTATTGTTTAGGGTTTAGTGTTAAAATGGTGGGGGTTGAGTTTCTAAATATTTTATTAATGTTTAAAAAATTTAGTATAATATATTTTCATCATAAATTTATGATATTTTTGAAAATAATAATTCATTGATAATAATTAGAAAAATGATATCAAATTTATTGTAGAACTGAAATTTCCTATTAAATAAATACAAATCCCCAAGAAGTCTAATTAAATCTGCAGTCTCTGTAGGAGGCTTTGGCTCATATGGACGATGTTTGTGTGTTCTTTATTGCCATCGATTCTATGATCGATTGGACTGATTATTTTCTCTAAAATAATGATTAGATTAGGACTGTGATTTCTTTTTGTCTTCTTGTGTTAGAAAGGTATTCAGACTTCAGAGGAGAGTCTCTGGTTTAAAGACTTTGATTAGGATTCTGATTAAGATTAATCTCAAAAGTAACTCCAAAATTAGACAGATGAACGGCTCTTGTAAAATCCACACATAGTTAACATTTTTAGGTCTAGTTTTTCCTTTTTGAATTTTTTTTCGTAAAAGTACTTTTGCAAAGTGTAAACTGCAAACGTCAATTTATCTGTTTGATTTTGGCGTAAATTTTTCAATAACAAGGAGTTTTTGCTTTATATATCGGATTTTGGAATATATACATATATATATGTGCATTTATATGCATGGATACAAAATAATTTGCAAGAATATTTTTCAATAATCACTTAGCAAATTACTTCATGTGAATTCATACGCAAGGATAAAAAAAATTATTGGAATATAAACCCTTTTTTAATTTAGTAAATATTACATAGGCTATGAAATATATATAGTCATACAGTTTTACAAAATGTAAGAAATGCTGTCAAAGTTAATATTAAAAGATCAAAGGACAGGAGATGAAAAGGTTTAATTTGTATCCAAACTAGATCATTTAACCGCGCTACGCGCGGATATGTATATTAATGATTTACTATAAATTGTATGATGATTTAAATTATTAAGTATAAAAAAATTTTAGATTTTTATTTTTGTTAAGATTTTTTAAAATATTGTATCATTTCAATATTGTTTTATGCTAACTTTTATTTATATATCTATTTATTTGTTTTATGAAATGTATAAGTTGTGTTATAAATATAATGATATATCTTTTTGTCATTATTGGTAGCGTTTATAAAATATAAATTATACCTTTTAAATATTTTATAGATTTTGCGGTACAAAAGAAACTGTAGTATAGTATTGTAATAAGTTTTAGTATATCCTTTAAATATCTCATAATTTTTTTTAATTTTTATTTTTATTTTACAAATACCCACAAATGTATTATTGTGTACATTTTTATATGCATGAATTTTATTATCTTTTTCAAATGTATATTCGATAGTATAATATTTCTATTTTAAATTTACTATCACAATAATATTTAATAGACTTTATTTTATATTAAGTAGTTTAACTTCTAGATAGTAAAAAACAAAAAAAACTATAATTAATTTTAATTAATTCTGAATAATATTTTAAGAGATATATAATATAAAAATCTAAAGTATTAAATCTCTTGTTTTACCTGATGTTATTAACTATATATATATATATATATATATATATATAAATGAAATGGATATGATTATATAATGCATGAAATAATAGTTTATGTTTTACAAAAATATATTTTGGTGCAAATCTACGATAAAATAAATAAATCATGTCACCAAATCATATCCAAAGCATATTTCCCCTCGAATCAATGGAAGATGAGAGGAATATACATCATTTTGCCGACACGTTTAAAGCTAGAAACGGAAATAAAATGACTAAAAGTAACTTTATAAAATCAAAGAGGGAAGAGAGAAGGTGACGTACATTGAATCCAACATATAGAGTAAGTTCTCTTCATTAGAAAAGTTGCTTTTAGGAAGAACATGAGGCTTTCCTGACGCCATCTCTTCTAGACGAATGGGATCATCTCAGGGTAATCTACGGCTGTGAGGGGAGCTTCCAGTAGAAGAGCCGCCGGAGCAACAACCTAAGCAGGTGCAGAATTAGCATCTTTTTCCTTGGGAGCATGGATGATCATAACATGGGGTAATGGTGTCATTGGTCTTATCTTGCCTTTAGGGTCCCATGCATGCATGACCTTAACTTTGATTCCGAGCACACCCTGCACTTTTATGGGGTCTAACCACACTCGCGTTAGACATTTGCAGTGTACTTACCGAATAAGAAGAAAATGAGGGACTCGGAAGAAGAAACTATCACATGTATAAGCAGAGTCGATGTACTCCTTGGTTGGTTGACCGGAGGAAACCATGTAACTGTCCTTGAATTTCATGTGCTTATCACTTTGAGCAAGGATCATTCCACTCACAATGACCTGAGAGTAAGAATTTGTGTTAAAAGTAATGAAAAGAGTCTGAACTATTTTATGAAGAGGAAAAAACAATTATAGAATAATGGGATTGGCATTCACCTCACATCCCTTACTGCCACTCTCCATGACGAATCTAATTTGATTTAGAAGGAAACCAAAGAGTTCAAATTTCCGATTCAGAGATAACCACCATGAGAGACGATCGTGAAGTGCAGATGACAAACCGTACTCAAGTAAATCTGCAGAAAATATCTGAAAATTGATTCATCTCTTCTTGGAATCGCTCCTGAAAGCCCCTGAAATCACCTTTAACATTCCCATTAACCCTTAAAATGTTAATATATTCTTCATCAACTTGTGAAAAGATCTCAATCTTCAATTTTCGTATGGACTAATTCAGGTTAAAACCCCACAATATTTATGATCATTAGATTAGAAAGATAAAGGAGAAGCCAGAGATATTTAATCATTTGGATCAAGCTGTTAGCGACCACGAACAGAGAAGGGCTTCGAGTGCTGCTGCAAACCACATTCAAAGTGGTTCAAATTTCAGAGGCAGAGAATAAGAGCAGAAACTTAATCTGATCCAAGGTGGCAGTTAAATCGTGAATGCTCCTCCCAAGTTGTGTCTATGTAACTTGTTGTTAAAGTAATTTCTTAAATAAAAAAAATTATTAAACAACATGGACGAAGAAGAACAACACATAAGTAGATCTTGTTCCTTTGACTATTCACAGTTCTGTTTTTTTATGATAACATAGAACAATAACATATAAGCATATCCAGTTCTTCCAATTAACTATCAAGTCTATAACCAAAGAGAAGAGAAGCAGCACCTTTCTTATGTCTCTGCCTCTGCACATTAAGTTGATTTAGTATGTAGTGTCGCTTCAGTGGAGTTTTTTCGATTAGGGTTGAGTGAAGATCAAATGGAGCACTTAATATAGAAGGGGAAATGAGGAAGATGGAACAAAACCATTTAAGAAGACTTAAAGAGCATAATAGATTAATGAAGCTTGGGTTACGGTAATGGCGAATTGCATAGAATTAGATCGGTGAAGACGAAATATGATAGTTAAGGAAGACAAAAAGACAGGCTTCAAACACTTGATATTTTGGGCTGTTTAAAGATGTTAAGAAAATTCAAAATGAAAGCCCAATTTCGACAATGACATGGCAAAAAAATGATTTATGATAGGCTGATTTTTCTAGCTGACGTGGATAGGCTGAGAGTTGAAGATATTGGCCTTTTAGTATTATAAGAAGCCCAATTTCGACAATGACATGGCAAAAAAATGATTTATGATAGGCTGATTTTTCTAGCTGACGTGGATAGGCTGAGAGTTGAAGATATTGGCCTTTTAGTATTATAAGATGATTATGACAACTGGAATATAAACCTTGTATTCGTTTATAATGAAAGATTATAAATTTTAAACTCTAATTGTGACCATGATTACATACATCAAATCCCATAACAAATTAATATTATTGGAAAAGACTACCTTATCAACTTGCAACGCAAGCAATCGATCCAAGACCTAGAATCTCTTACAGGTCTCTTTGCGTTTAACTTTCTTGTACTCTAAGCAATGTATATTCTCTGTACTTAGGTGGTTGTGGTGCTTGTGTTGTTCTCCTTTCAAAGTACGACCCACTTCTTGGAAAAGTCGATGACTTCACAGTCAGCTCATGTCTCACACTCCTCTGCAGCATCCACGCCTGTTCCATCACAACCTCGGAAGGCCTAGGTAACAGCAGAGTAGGTTTCCACGCCGTCCACGAGCGTATCGCCGGTTTTCACGCCACGCAATGCGGTTTCTGCACACCCGGTATGAGCGTCTCCATCTTCTCCGCTCTCTTGAACGCTGACAAGACTCATCCTCCTCGCAGCGGCGTCTCAAACCTCACGGCTGCAGAAGCCGAGAAGGCTGTGTCGGGGAACCTATGCCGGTGCACTGGATACAGACCGCTCGTGGACGCTTGTAAGAGTTTCTCAGCTGATGTGGATATAGAAGATCTTGGATTCAATACCTTTTGTAAGAAGGGTTTGCCTTGTTATGACCATGCATCTTCCTCTCTGGTCTGTACGTTTCCTGAGTTCTTGAAGAACGAACTCAAGAGTCTTGATTCAAGAAAGTATAGATGGTCAAGCCCTGTTAGTATCTCTGAGCTTCAAAGTTTATTAGGGCTTGATAATGGAATGTCTGTTAAGTTAGTTGCTGGTAACACTAGCACTGGTTATTACAAAGAAGAGAAAGACAAGAAGTACGACAGGTTTGTCGATATAAGACAGATCCCTGAGCTCACTCTGGTAAGAAGTGATGAGAAAGGAGTTGAACTAGGAGCTGCTGTTACTATATCCAAAGCTATTGAGGTTCTAAGAGAGAAAGAAAGTGTGCTTATCTTGGCGAAAATGGCAAGTCACATGGAGAAGATTGCAAGCAGATTCGTGAGGAACACGGGAACTATAGGTGGAAACATCATCATGGCGCAGAGAAAGCACTTTCCTTCGGATCTCACAACCATACTCGTTGCTGCTCGAGCCACCGTGAAGGTCGTGACTAGTGGCTCATGTCAAGAACAATACACACTTGAAGAGTTTCTTCAACATCCTCCTCTTGAAGCCAAATCTGTTCTTTTAAGCCTTGCGATCCCATCATGGCTCCCTGTGAGGAATATTTCTTCTTATTTGGATACTCACAGAACCGGTTCTGAGCATCAGATAAAACATTTGTGTATGGATACTCATTTGCACTTTGAAACCTACAGAGCAGCGCCACGTCCTCTAGGAAACGCATTGGCGTTTCTTAATGCAGCTTTCTCAGCTGAAGTATCATTGAGTGAGGATGGTGTTGTTGTACATGATTGCTTGTTAGCTTTTGGTGCTTATGGGACCAAACACGCACATAGGGCGAGGAAAGTGGAAGACTTCCTTGCAGGGAAAGTTATCTCTGATGAAGTGTTGTTAGAAGCTATTGGCTTACTTAAAGATGAGATAGTACCTGATAAGGGTACTTCAAATCCTAGTTATAGATCAAGCTTGGCTGTTACTTTCCTCTTCGAGTTCTTTGGATCTTTAACTACAAACAGTTGGCTCAACGAAGGATGCAAAGAGAATGGTTTAAAACAGAATCTTGAACCTTTGAAACCTGAAGCTATGTTGTCATCAGCACAACAGATAGTTGAGAATCAAGAATATAGTCCTGTCGGTAAAGGCATTGAAAAGACTGGAGCTAAGCTCCAAGCATCTGGTGACTTCTATATTAGACTCTTTAATCATTGGCCTTGTGAAAATGGCTAACGTTGATTCTCTGCTTTTACAGGTGAGGCTGTTTATGTAGACGACATTCCTTCACCGGAAAACTGTCTATACGGTGCATTTATTTACAGTACAATGCCTCTGGCAAGGATCAAGGGCATAAGGTTCAAGGAGAACAGAGTTCCAGAGGGAGTTCTTGGCATTATAACTTATAAAGATATACCCAAAGGTGGCCAAAATGTTGGTACCAAAGGTTTCTTTGCCTCAGATCTTTTATTTGCAGAAGAAGTCACCCATTGTGCTGGTCAGATAATAGCCTTTTTGGTAAGTCTGTTGTAGAATTACATTTTCATATGAAGCATGCAGTTATGTAGAGTATAGACTTAGATTCAAGTTGTTTTATGTGTAGGTCGCAGATAGTCAAAAGATTGCAGATATTGCAACAAAGCTTGTTGTGATTGATTATGACACCGAGGGTTTAGAAGAGCCTATACTGTCTGTAGAAGAAGCTGTAAAGAAGTCTAACCTTTTCGAGATCCCTCCCTTTCTGCGTGGTAAACCAGTTGGTGATATCACCAAGGGAATGTCTGAAGCTGAACATAAGATTCTTGGATCAAAGGTTGGTTCCTTTCACAGACAAATATGTCTCTTAATCCCTGTTCTTGTCTAATCCTCATGTTAATCTTTATATATGTAGATAAGTTTTGGGTCACAGTACTTCTTCTATATGGAGACACAAACGGCTCTTGCAGTGCCTGATGAAGACAACTGTATGTTGGTTTATAGCTCCACTCAAGCTCCTGAGTATGTACATAGAACCATAGCTGGATGTCTTGGAGTTCCTGAGCATAATGTCCGTGTCATTACTCGACGTGTTGGAGGCGGCTTTGGTGGGAAAGTCATGAAAGCAATGCCCGTGAGTTCCTATTTTTGGTTACTTCTAGTGTACTGATATTAGAGACAAAGTCTCCCACATAGAGATCTAAGTAATATATAAGATAGTTGGGCCAATTCAATTTGGTTTTAGATGGGAAACTGATGTGTATTTTAACGTTTTTGTTTCTGTCAACAACCTGTTTTAGGTTGCTGCAGCTTGTGCACTTGCAGCATCTATATTACAACGTCCAGTGAGGACATACGTGAACAGGAAAACAGATATGATAACTACTGGAGGAAGACATCCAATGAAGATTACATATAGTGTTGGATTCAAATCCAATGGTAAGATCACTGCTCTGGACTTAGAGCTGCTACTTGATGCAGGGCTAAGCGAAGATGTAAGCCCGCTTATGCCATCTGGGATCCAAGGAGCAATGATGAAGTATGATTGGGGTGCTCTCTCTTTTGATGTGAAAGTATGCAAAACAAACACTGTGAGCAGAACTTCAGTTAGAGCTCCTGGGGATGTACAAGGCTCTTATATAGCTGAAGCCATCATTGAGAAAGTAGCTTCATATCTTTCCATAGATGTTGATGAGATCAGGAAAGTTAATCTTCATACATATGAGAGTTTAAGGTTGTTTCATAATAACAAAGCTGGTGAATCCTCTGAGTATACTTTACCACTTCTTTGGGACAAACTAGCTGAGTCCTCAGGGTTTAACCAGAGGGTAAAGGTGGTTGAGGAGTTCAATGCAACAAACAGATGGAGAAAGAGAGGGATCTCACGTGTTCCTGCGGTTTATGGAGTGCCTATGAGGTTTACACCAGGAAGAGTAAGTGTTCTGAGTGATGGGTCAATAGTTGTTGAGGTTCCAGGGATTGAGATAGGACAAGGGCTATGGACAAAGGTGAAACAGATGGTTGCATTTTCACTTGGACTGATTCAATGTGGTACTACAAGCGATGAGCTTCTTGACAAGATCCGTGTCATCCAAGCAGACACGTTGAGTTTGGTACAAGGCTCAGTAACTGGTGGTAGCACAACCTCAGAGGCTAGCAGTGAAGCGGCGAGGATTTGCTGTGATGGTTTAGTGGAAAGGCTTTTACCTGTACATACTGCTTTGGTGGAGAAAACAGGAGGACCTGTGACTTGGGATAGACTCATCAGTCAGGTACATACTCTTGAAACATTCATGCTTTTAGTGTTCTTTGGTTATTATCAGTGGACTTATGTTTGGTCTTGTTCTTGAATTGTCTGGTGTAGGCTTATCTGCAATCGGTAAACATGTCGGTTAGTAACGTATACACGCCGGATAGCTCCACTGGCTACTACCTTAACTATGGAGTTGCAGCAAGCGAGGTAAAACGCCAAACATTGAAGAATAACCCTTGGTTACATGTTTTTGAAACAATTTCACTTCTCTAAACAGGTTGAAGTAAACATTTTGACGGGTGAAACAACGATTCTGCGGACTGATATTATCTATGATTGCGGGAAAAGTCTCAATCCTGCTGTGGATTTAGGACAGGTAAACCCTGGAGACTAGTTACTCTATGTGTCTTTGATTAGTGATGTTCTGTTTCATGGTAAACTTTGCAGATTGAAGGAGCATTTGTTCAAGGACTTTGGGTTTTTTCATGGCTTGAAGAGTACCTAATGAACTCAGACGGTCTCATAGTAACAGACAGCACATGGACTTACAAGATCCCGACGGTAGACACAATCCCAAGACAGTTTAATGTCGAGATTCTCACAGTGGACACCACAAGAAACCGTGTTCTTTCATCCAAAGGTGACTTACTGGTTTCTCGTTTATGTTGTTACTTTAAAAAAGTATTGTCTGAAACTTTTGGTTTGGGTTTTGATACAGCTTCTGGTGAACCACCGTTGCTTTTAGCTGCTTTCTGTTCACTGTTCGGTCCGAGCAGCTGTTAAAAGAAGCCAAGAAACAGATTCAGACATGAGTAATAATAACCAACAAGTGATTGATCTGACCTTTGATTTGGCCTGTTCCAGCAACAATGCTGTTGTGAAGAGTTATGTGGACTCGGATTTGTTGAAAATTTGGAATGGAACATGCCACCAGAAGAAGAACATTTGAAAGCTCTGTGTTCTGTGGACTCGATGTTGTTGAGAAATACT
>CAJHQQ010005026.1:0-21296 GCA_905132885.1 Moricandia moricandioides | reverse complement strand
TCAATACATAGTCCGATAATATAGTCGACTACATGCGTCAACTACATCATATAGTCGACTACATGAATCGACTACATGAATCGACTACATGAACCGACTACATCACAGTGTTGCTTCTCAAGGAACCAATCTAACCTAGATAAGCTTGGGAGACAAGGAGAAGCAAGTTTAAACTCGCCTAAGACCAATCTGGATGGTAGAAGACCGTTGGCAATTCTGGACAAGAAGGGGGATGTCGGCCAGATTAAAATAGAATAAAGATCACATGTTCACTTAAGGAGAGAAGCCAGTCCAAACCTGGCACTTTCACCCAACCAGACTGTGCCCATCTCTCTCTCCTGTCACTCTCCTCCCTCTGGTCGAGATTCACCTTGGCTGCATCCTCCTGGCAGCATCAGAAACCCTACAATAATATTAGTTTAGGTAAATCTGTACTTTAACAATAGTTTAATATGTTGCAAGTTGTAATCTGGCTATAAAGCCACTCCATGTGTATTCTGAAACCTCTAAGCAAAGAGGAGTTCTCTTTCTTCACTATTCTCTGGTTCTATACTCTCTTAGTCTCTCATTCTCTCTAATCTCTCTGGTTACACACGAACTCACCCTATTTGATACTCAAGAACACTCTCATACTTTCATACTCTTCACTGCATTCGCTTTGATTCTCACTTAATCTCTTCATTCTCTTTCTCTTAGTTTCGACCATACTCTGTCTCTACACCACTCTCACATTATGTTTTATCTATTCTCACACTCTTAAGCTCTAGATTACTGATTCTAAATCCTCTTCATCTTAGGTACACAAACTCAAAGTGTTGTGTTACTTCAGAAGGATAGATTCAAACTAGAGATTCTTTGCCACACATAACCAGTTTGCTGTCTAGGATCTTGGTTATAGTGTAGGCTATTTAAGAGGATTCAACCACCAGTTGGTTGTGTCTTCCTTTGAATGGTGAGTTCCTGTTGTATGGTTGAAGAGGATTCAGTTACAAGTTAACTGAATACTTTCTTGACATGAGACAAACACTCATGAATTCCAACATGGTATCAGAGCTTTGTTGCTCTTCTTTGGGAACAAACTCACCTCTTTTCTCTCTGTTTTTGAATAAATACTTTCTCTCTCACTCTGATATAGTGTTAGCTTGGTCAGTACTTGTTAGTATCTTGAATCAAGGTTGAGGAAGAGAAAGAATTCGAAAATGCTTCCCCATTATGCTTTATCCATTGGATAATAGCTTTCTCTTAATGAAGCATCTCTTTGACCAGTGGACAAACTGTTTTGATCCATTGGTTTAATTGTTGTCTAAGCCACAGGAAACACTTGTTCATGTGTTATTCTGATGGTTCTCTTGTTTCAAGCTCTGGAAAACATCAGTTCATGAGTTATTCCAGTGGCACATGTCTAAGATCAGTGGATAAAATAATTGTCCAAAGGTCCATTGTGTTTTCAGCTACTATAGCTCAAACTCTTGATGAGTATTGGATGCTCCTGGCTGTTAATGCTTCCGCAAAACTCAAGAAAACAGAGCAAAACTCTGTCCATTAGAACTCTTGAGCACATTTCTTTTTCTATTCTCTATTCTCTCATTCTGTGATTCACAGGATACTTATTCTCCATAATTCTCTCATTCTCTGGCTACTAATACTCTGGTTACATCATTCTCTACTCTCTACTTATACTCTGGTTACTCAATTCTCTATTCTCACAATCTTGTTTAGAATCTACCTAAGGTTGTTAAACTGTCTTGAAGTTAAGCTATCTTGAAAGAATAGTCTTGCTTCTGTCTTTTGGGAAAATAATTGTCTTGTTGCCTGAATGCTTAGTCTTGATGATTAGGATTCAGAGAAGTGTTGCTAGGATAGAATCATGAAGATATCTGTCCACTGCTTGTTGTACTTGTTTGAAATGTGTTTTTAAAGATCAGACTTGGTGAAAACCCATTCTCTGATCTCTTGTTGTCGATTGATGCTTGTCTTAGTGTTGGTTTGACAGGTTTCCCATGTTGATCAGAGCCTGCACAATATGCATATTCCTGACCATGGAGATTTGCCCATGTTGTTCAGAGCCTACACTGATGTATATTCCTGAACCATGGAGAGATTGCTCAGAAGTGACTTACCTGATGCCAAGAGGGTGGAAAGGAAGTACACTCAAGAGAAAAGGCCACATTTCAAGCCAAGAGGCTGTGGTCTCAAGGCATTGGTGATCATCATTGGCTCTCATCTTCCAAGCTTGAACACATACTCTCATTCTCAGGTCAAGCTTGAGGAGGGGTGTTAATATGAGAAGCCAATGTCCATTCTTCATAAACTTATGCAAGGGAAGTACCTAAAACTATACTTATTCTTGTTTGAATAGGTTTGCCCCTTGAGAATTGATGCAGGTGTGTGTGCATTGTTTGAATCAGGTACTTGGACCTCATGAGAAGAGTCTGGTCGTGGAACAAACCCTTTTATGATGGCAGGATGTCAGAAGAAAGGGGGAGACTAAGAACCAGCCACATCGAGAGTTCCAAGCAGTTTTGAGTGTGCAGCAAGGAAGGCATTGGTGTCTGCTTGTCATTTAAGTAAGGCCATGATCCAGGGTTTATGAGTCCCTAAACTAGATCATAAGACTCATAAACCCACTGGCCAATCCCTAGGCTGAAGGTAGTTGCACTCTTTTTCCCTAAGTGATGGTTTTATCCCATGAGGTTTTTCTACACTTAGGTTTTTAATGAGGCAAGTACTCTCAGTTCCAAGCTTGCCCAAGGATCTCCTATGGTCAAGCTTGAGGGGGAGTGTTAAAATTAAAAAGAGAATAGCCAGAGGAAAGGATTTAGTCCATGATCAAAGACAAGTGCATCAAGAGAAATTGATTTGGGCTATCTGTGCAGTCTTGCTCCACAAGCTACCGTCTTGACCTAACCTGACTTGCAAGGCAAGGAATGAGTTAAGGAGGACCTTGTGGACGTGATAAGCTCCAGAAAACTAAGGATACTCAGTTTGAATTCAAAAGGAAGGATCTGGTTTGATTTAAGCAAGAAGAAGTCACATGGGTGCATAAGGAGCTGTGTAGACCTGTCACTATCACCAAGGAAGGTTGTGCCTCTCCTCATGTCCCTTTCTACTCTTCCTGGACGAGCCAGACCTTGGATTTATCCCCTTTGGCCTCTTCTCAGTCCATACAGAATTATTTGTTTATGTTTCCATTGTTTAGTAATTGTTTAATCATGTGTATTGCCTATTTAAAGGCTTCCCCATCACTTGTAACACTTACCAGAATCAATAGACAAGTTTCATTCACTCTAAACTCGTGGTTCTCTCTCTCTTGCTTGTGTCTAAACAATATTCACAATGTAAGGAGATAAGCATTATGGTTTAGAGGCTGCCTTAACTCTATCTCTCTTAAGGCAGCCTAATACTTGTAAAACTCAGTCTAAACTCTTCTTTATCTCCTCTTAAGCTCTAGATTACTGATTCTAAATCCTCTTCATCTTAGGTACACAAACTCAAAGTGTTGTGTTACTTCAGAAGGATAGATTCAAACTAGAGATTCTTTGCCACACATAACCAGTTTGCTGTCTAGGATCTTGGTTATAGTGTAGGCTATTTAAGAGGATTCAACCACCAGTTGGTTGTGTCTTCCTTTGAATGGTGAGTTCCTGTTGTATGGTTGAAGAGGATTCAGTTACAAGTTAACTGAATACTTTCTTGACATGAGACAAACACTCATGAATTCCAACATAAAAGGGCAGAGTAAGCTTAGCAAGAGACACGCAAGGTGGGTTGAATTCATTGAGACCTTCCCATACGTGATCAAGTATAAACAAGGTAAGGAGAATGTAGTTGCTGATGCACTATCTCGGAGGTATGTTCTCTTGACCACTCTAGATGCTAAGATACTTGGATTTGAGCAGATAAAAGACATGTATGATACTGATCATGACTTCAAGGAAGCTTATGCTTCATGTGCTAAGTTTGCCTCAGGGCATTACTTTAGAAAGGACGATTACTTGTTCTATGACAATAGATTGTGTGTGCCTAATTGCTCTTTGAGAGATCTTTTTGTCAGGGAATCCCATGGGGGCAGTCTAATGGGACACTTTGGGATTGCCAAGACTCTAAAAGTTTTACAGGATCACTTCTATTGGCCGCATATGAAGAGAGATGTGGAGAGGATATGTGAAAGGTGTGCTACTTGCAAGCATGCCAAGTCCCAAGTTCAAAACCAGGGTTTGTATACTCCTTTACCTATTCCACACCATCCCTGGAATGACATTTCTATGGATTTCATTGTTGGTTTGCCTAGAACTAGGACTGGAAAGGACTCTATCTTTGTTGTTGTTGATAGGTTCTCTAAGATGGCACATTTCATAGCATGTCATAAGACTGATGATGCATTGCATATAGCTAACTTGTTCTTTAAGGAGGTTGTACGTTTGCATGGCATGCCTAGAACCATAGTTTCTGATAGGGACACTAAGTTTCTTAGTTACTTTTGGAAGACACTTTGGTCTAAGTTAGGCACTAAGCTTTTGTTTTCTACTACATGTCATCCACAAACTGATGGGCAAACTGAGGTAGTTAATAGGACATTAGGGACACTCCTGCGTGCATTCATTAGAAAGAACTTAAGAACATGGGAAGAATACTTACCACATTGTGAATTTGCATACAATCATGCTATGCATTCTGCCTCTAAGTATTCACCCTTTGAAATTGTTTATGGGTTCAATCCCACCTCTCCTTTGGATCTAATGCCTTTACCTGAGTGTGAAAGGACAAGTCTAGATGGCAAGAAGAAAGCCGAGTTGGTTCAACAGATTCATGAGAAGGCTAGACTAAACATTGAGCAGAAGACCAAGCTGTATGAGAAGCAAGCAAACAAGGGGAGACGTGTGAGAACCTTTGAAGTTGGTGACCAAGTTTGGTTGCACCTAAGGAAGGATAGGTTCCCCAACGAGAGGAAGTCCAAACTGATGCCAAGGGTTGATGGACCCTTTGAGATCATCCACAAGATCAATGACAATGCCTACAAGCTTGATCTCCAAGGTAAGTACGATGTATCAAATAGCTTCAATGTCACTGATTTGGCTCCTTTTGTTGTAGATGGACCTGATTTGAGGACAAATCCTTTTCAAGAGGGAGGGGATGATGTGATCATGGACCGGATCACTAAGGAAGACAATGGGGAGAGTTTAGATGAGCAACAAGAAGCCACAATGCATCAACCATTTGATGAAGATGCTCTAACCATTCATGAAGGTCCCATGACTCGTTCCAGAGTCAAGAAGCTTAATGAGAATGTTGTTGGATTACTCACTTCACATCCACAACAAGAAGGTCTTGGACAAGGTTTGATCCGAGATGTCTTGATCACCATTCAAGCCATCTCTACACCAAACTGAGGTAGTGTCTAGGCAGACATGGAGTGCGTGCTCTTTTCCTTGCTTTTGGTTTTGTCCCACGAGGTTTTCTAGAAGGAAGGTTTTTAACGAGGCCACAACATGTCTACAAATCACCTAAGTGCTACACTCGGTCCAAGACTAATAGAAGTGCCTTTTTATTTCATTCAACTTATAAACTATAGTTTTGCTTTCTTTCCTTTTTTGGTTCTTGGTCGAAAACCCTAGAGGCATGTCTCTGGTTTTCTTATTTAAAGGGTGCCTTATGCCCTATTGTACTCATCGATTCTTTTCTATACAAGTTACTCATCTTTTGCGGCTCTCTCTCTCTAAAAGAAGTGTGCCGAGTTCTGGTGTGTCATATCCAGAGTTAAGGGTGTTTAGTTTGGTGTGTAATATCCAAACCATTCATCTAGGAGTATCAAGAGTTCATTCATCCCTCTTGTGTCACCATCCGATCCACACGCCTTGAAGGACTTGAGTCTTTTGATTCGTTCTTGCAAGGATTATCCATTCCCATCAACCAAAGAGCATCCTAGGGACGCATCACGAGGTGTCACATTGAGGGGGAGACACAATCAGCCTAAAGAAGAGTTCCAAGATGATGGTGTGTGCAAGTGATGGAGTTCATGCTTGCATCACACGTTTAGGCCATGATCCAGAGCCTAAGGACTCTACCATGATAAATCTGAAGTCCTTAGGCTCACTGGCCAATCCCTAGGCCTTGGAGAACTCTACTCTTTTCCTTGGTTGGTTTTATCCCTAATGAGGGTTTTCTGGCCAAGGTTTTTAATGAGGGAGCTTCTTCAAGGTTCCAAGCTTGTCCAAGGATCTTCTATGGTCAAGCTTGAGGGGAGTGTTAGAATTAAGAAAGCAAGAAGCAGTGGCTGAGAGTGATCAAGGCGCCCTTGTGCAAAAATGGTGCAAAAGAAATAATGCACAAAGTTGAAGCACAAGGAAGATCTTGAAGTATACAAAGCCCAAGTCAGCCTTACAGAGAAGAATGTGCAAGATCAGGATCAAGATCAAGAATGTGCAAAGTTAGGGTCATGATCAGGTTGGTGCAAAGATAGGGAGTTCTTGTCGACCAAAGAATCATGATCAGAAAGTGTTTGGCGCCTAAGGACCATTTAAATTCAAATGGAGTCAAGATGAGAAAGAGCTGTTATGATATGTCACTCTCACTCATGCTGGACGTGCCTGTCTCTCTCTCCAGCCTGCTCTGATTCAGAATAATAGTTGTTTAATGCTTCCTAGGATAATAATAGTTTAAGGGAACCCTCATATATTGTTATTCTATTGTCTAGGGTTTCTGTATGTCTTTGGCTATTTAATAGCCCCTTGTACACGAATTGTAACTCAAGCAGAGGAGTTCTCTAGCTTCACTCTCTGGTTACACAAGAACTCACTGCATTTTATACTCAAATATCTCTTAATCTCTTAATTCTCCAGAAACTGTTTCTTTGATTCTCTCATACTCTCCCCATTCTCTTTCACCCTAAATCGCCCATACTCTGTTTCTACTTCATCCTCACACTCTGTTTTGTCTATTCTCACAACATCCACAACAAGAAAGTTTTGGACAAGGTCTGATCCGAGATGTCTTGATCACCATTCAAGCCATCTCTACATCAAGCTGAGTTAGTGTCTAGGCAAGACATGGGGTGCGTGCTCTTTTCCTTGCTTTTGGTTTTGTCCCACGAGGTTTTCCGGAGGAAGGTTTTTAACGAGGCCACAACTTGTCTTCACATCACTTAGGCCCTATCTCGGTCCAAGACTAAAAGAAGTTACATTTCCTTTCTTTTTAAAGCATAAACTATAGTTTCCTTTTTGATTATGGTCGAAACCCTAGAGAGCATGTTCTCTGGTTTCTTATTTAAATGGGTCTCAAAACCCTATTGTAATCATCTATATTGACATAGTCATGTGATATAGTCATGTGATATAGTTGATTACATGCATCAACTACATGCATCAACTACATAGTCCGATAATATAGTCGACTACATGCCTCAACTACATCATATAGTCAACTACATGAATCGACTACATGAATCGACTACATGAACTGACTACATCACAAGATTTAAAATCTGGATGGGAGAAGACCGTTGGAAGCTCAGAGACAAGTGGGAATATTTTATTCTATTCTATTTGTCTTGTTTCTAATTTGTATTGTCTTTAAATAATGTAACCTAAGCAATGAATCAACTAAGGAAAATTATTTCCTCCTTTACTCCTTTCTCTCTCTCTCTCGGATACTCTCTCTCTCTCTCTCTCTCTCGCCTGTTCTTCATTCTCTTCTCCAGATTCCTTCACTTTCTTTCATGGTATCAGAGCAATTAAGCTCCTGATTATCTCATTTACTTCCGCAAGCTTACTCTATTCCTCAGTTTCTCTTGTTTCTCTGGTTCAAGTTTACAAATTTCTCTACAGATTTCTTTTATCCAGTGGATAATAAACTAGCGTTCTTGAGTTCTTTTGATTTTTCTTTTCTTTGCTGTGCTCACTCTGTTCTGTTTCTATTCCCGTATCTTGAGAGTTTTATCTTGATTCTAAACGCCATTTCTTTCAGTTCCAGAGTGAGTTATTCGTTTTCCAACACACACGACTTCACACTCTGTGAAATTCCAACACAAGACTTCACACTCTGTGAAATTCCAACACACAAGACTTCATACTCTGTCAAATAGCCTGAAATTTTTTGAAAATCATCTTTGGCGCCTAAGAAGAAGATGGAGAACTACAGACCAGTTCACATTCCTTGCACACTCAAGGGACCAGGAAACTACATTACCTGGTCTAGACTGACAAGAACAGCCCTTGGTGGAAGAGGTCTTTGGGAGCATATCACTTCAAGCACAGCTCCAAAGAAAATCACCCAAGGAGAAGATGGCAAGGAGGTTGTAGTGGTAGATGAAGGCAAATGGGATCAGGAAGACCTCATGGTGCTGTCTATCATGCAAAGCTCTCTTGATGGTCCTCTTATGGACTCTTACTCACACTGCACTACTCCAAAACAGTTGTGGGATACCTTGCACAGGGTGTATGGCAACACTTCTAACCTCAACAGAATCTTTGAGGTAAAAAGGGCCATCAACAACCTACAGCAAGAAGATGGAGACTTTACCAAGCACCTTGGGAAGTATAGTCAGCTGTGGTCTGAGCTGGAGATGCTACGACCAAGCACCAATGACCCTGCCACTATGGAAGTAAGGCGTGAGGAAGATAGAATCTTTGGACTACTCCTCACACTCAACCCAAGCTTCATTGATGTGGTGAAACACATATTGAGAGACAAGGTACTTCCAAGCTATGATGATGTATGTGCTCAACTTCAAAAGGAGATAGGCTCAGATGGACTCTTTGGTGGTGGAAAAGGAGGACTCTCTATGGCACACAAGGCAGAAAAGTTGGAAGGTGTATCAGCTAACAAAGCCTACTTCAAACCAAGAGGAGGAGGAGACAAGTCAGTGACTTGTGAGTATTGCAAGAAGCAAGGACACTCCAAAACCAACTGCTGGTTCATCCATCGTCACCTCAGACCAACCTCAACCAACAAATACAACCAGACTAGAGCCCATGAAGCAAGAGGACATGAGCATATGCGCATGGGAGATGATGGAAGAGCCTTGACCTCCACAGCTCACAATGGTGCCTCCACCTCCCACGCCATGTCTCAACCATCTCATGAGGATGCATACATCCGCAAGTCAGACATTGAGGCCTTGATCAAGGCTCTCAATGCAAACTCTGGTAACCAAAGTATTAATGATTTAAATTCTATTCACAATGCATCCCATACTGCTAGGCCATTGGTCATTGACTCAGGGGCTTCTCATCATATGATTAGAGATGCTAGACTGATTAGTGATATTAAACCAGCCCTAGGAAGTGTTGTGATTGCAAATGGTGATAGAATTCCCATAGAAGGAATAGGCAATCTGAACCTGTTTAACAAAGAATCTCCAGCTTTCTATATGCCTGCATTTGCTTCTAACCTTGTTTCTGTGAAGAGAGCAACTAATGATTTGAATTGCAAGGTTATCTTTAGTCCTAATGATGTGTGCTTTCAGGATATTAAGACCAGTAAGATGCTGGGCAAAGGTGTAAGCAAGGGAGAACTATACTTTCTTGAAGATACCAAGCTTGGATCAGATTCTACTTATGCCTTTAATTCTGCTTCTGTTTTAGCTAATGATGTGTTATGGCATGCTAGATTAGGCCACCCCCATTCTCATGCTTTAAAATTGATGTTACCTAGTTTATCTTTGCAAAATGAAACGTGTGAAGCCTGTATACTTGGTAAACATCATAAGTCTGTCTTTCCTTCATCTATGACTATTTATGAAAATTGCTTTGATCTAGTGCATTCTGATGTCTGGACTGCTCCTTGTGTCTCTAGAGAAAACCATAAATATTTTGTCACATTTATAGATGAGAAATCTAAATATACTTGGCTCACACTGATTCAAAGTAAAGATAGAGTTTTAGAAGCGTTTATTAACTTCCAAAACTATGTAACTAACCATTTCAATTCAAAGATCAAAATTTTTAGGTCAGATAATGGGGGAGAATACACTAGCAATGCCTTCAGACAACACTTAGCAAAGCATGGAATCATTCATCAAACAAGCTGTCCATACACACCACAACAAAATGGAGTGGCTGAGAGGAAGAATAGACACCTTATGGAGGTTGCAAGGAGCATGATGTTCCACACCAATGTCCCAAAGAGGTTTTGGGGAGATGCTGTGGTGTCAGCATGCTATCTGATTAACAGAATCCCAACCAAAATCCTCAAAGATATATCTCCATTTCAGGTATTAAACAAGACTAAACCTCCCATAGATCATTTGCGTGTGTTTGGGTGTGTGTGCTTTGTATTGGTACCAGGTGAGCAGAGGAACAAGCTTGATCCTAAGAGTATCAAAGCCATGTTCATTGGGTACTCCCACACGCAGAAGGGATACAAGTGTTACCTACCAGACTCAAACAGGGTGATGGTCTCAAGGGATGTCAAGTTTGTAGAATCCAAAGGGTACTATGATGAGAAGGACTGGGAAAACCTAAGAGATCTCTCACAAGGACCATCAGATAGGGCAAACAACCTGAGAATCATTATGGAAAGCTTAGGAATCACTCCCTCTCCACCAACTGTTGTGCACAAGGAAGCAACACCACCTGTTTTTGAGACAGTCCACCTTGATCCTGAGGGGGGCAGTGAGCATGAATCAACACCAGAAACTGATTCAGCATCAGCACATGATCAAGATGGAGCAGAAATCAACTCAGATTCAACATCAGTACATGACCAAGATGAATCTGTACATGACCAAGAGCAGAACAATTCTAGTGGAAATCAAGGGCAGGATGATATAATGGTGGAGGAGCAGACTCAGCCATTAAGAAGAAGTACCAGAGTGAGAAAAGACCCATCAAATTGGATCAACACCAGAGTATACTTCAACAGCAATGCAGTGGCTCATCCTACTCAAGCAACCTGTTCATTTGCAAGCTATCCTCAAGAACATGTAGCTTTCATCACCAATCTGGATCAAGATTATGTCCCAAAGACCTATGAGGAGGCCATGGCTCATGAAGAATGGAGAGACTCAGTTGGAGATGAGATCAATGCCATGATCAAGAATGATACTTGGTATGAAACTGAGCTTCCCAAGGGAAAGAAGGCAGTGACAAGTCGCCTGCTCTATACCATCAAATACTTGGCTAATGGAAAGCCAGAAAGGAGAAAGACGAGGCTGGTTGCAAGAGGATACACCCAGGTCTATGGAGAAGACTATCTAGACACCTTTGCACCAGTAGCAAAGCTCCACACTATAAGGATTCTTCTCTCAGTGGCAGTAAACTTGGAATGGGATTTATGGCAGATGGATGTCAAGAATGCTTTCCTACAAGGAGAACTGGAGGATGAGGTGTACATGAGACCACCTCCTGGTATGGAGGATATGGTCAAACCAGGAAATGTTTTAAGGCTGAAGAAGGCAATTTATGGATTGAAACAATCACCAAGAGCCTGGTATCACAAACTGAGTACAACCTTAAATGGAAGAGGGTTTGTAAAATCAGAAGCTGATCATACTCTCTTCACCCTCACAAGTAAGCAAGGAATTGTGGTAATCCTGATCTATGTGGATGATATTATCATCACGGGAAGTAACAAGGAAGGTATCATCTCTACTAAAGCTTTCCTTAAGTCTAGTTTTGATATTAAAGATTTGGGTGAGCTAAAGTACTTTCTAGGGATAGAAATGTGCCGCTCTAAAGAGGGGCTTTTCCTATCTCAAAGAAAGTACACACTTGATCTTTTAAATGAGACAGGAAAACTTGGAACAAGAGTAGCTAAGACACCACTTGAAGAAGGGTACAAAGTCTTGCGTGAGGGGGAGTGTGATGACACTGTTTTTGGCGACTTCAAGCTCTATAGAAGAATGGTTGGGAAGTTGATCTACCTGACCATTACAAGACCAGACATCTGCTTTGCTGTGAACCAAGTAAGCCAATATATGCAAGCACCAAAGGTCCATCATTGGAACATGGTGGAGAGGATCATGAGATATCTAAGGGAAGCTCCTGGTCAAGGTATTTGGATGGGGTGCAATCAAAGTACAGAGATTGTGGGATATTGTGATGCAGATTGGGCTGGTGATAGAGTGGACAGGAGGTCCACAACAGGCTATTGCACATTTATTGGAGGCAATCTTGTGACTTGGAAGAGTAAGAAACAGAAGGTGGTGTCTTGTTCAAGTGCTGAGGCAGAATATAGAGCAATGAGGAAGCTGACTAGTGAGCTCATCTGGATCATGAACCTGCTGAGAGACTTAGACATTGAGACAACATCACCAATCACCATGCACTGTGATAACCAGGCAGCCATCCACATAGCATCCAACTCAGTGTTTCATGAGAGGACAAAGCATATTGAAGTAGATTGTCACAAGGTTAGACAAGCAGTAGAGCAGAAGATCATACTACCTTGCTACACTAGAAGTGAAGACCAACTAGCAGATATCTTCACCAAAGGAGCAAGCACCAAAGTCTGTGAGTCCATTCATCCAAGATTAGGGCTCATAGACCTATCTAGATCATGATCCCCTAAGTCATGAAGCATCTACTCTTTTTCCTTAAGTGTGTTTTTATCCCACTGTGGTTTTTCATACTTAAGGTTTTAATGAGGGATGTCTTCATGAATTCCAAGCTTGACCATTATCCATGATCAAGCTTGAGGGGGAGTATTGACATAGTCATGTGATATAGTCATGTGATATAGTTGATTACATGCATCAACTACATGCATCAACTACATAGTCCGATAATATAGTCGACTACATGCCTCAACTACATCATATAGTCAACTACATGAATCGACTACATGAATCGACTACATGAACTGACTACATCACAAGATTTAAAATCTGGATGGGAGAAGACCGTTGGAAGCTCAGAGACAAGTGGGAATATTTTATTCTATTCTATTTGTCTTGTTTCTAATTTGTATTGTCTTTAAATAATGTAACCTAAGCAATGAATCAACTAAGGAAAATTATTTCCTCCTTTACTCCTTTCTCTCTCTCTCTCGGATACTCTCTCTCTCTCTCTCTCTCTCGCCTGTTCTTCATTCTCTTCTCCAGATTCCTTCACTTTCTTTCAATCTATCATCCAGCTTTTTAATAAACAAGTTTTTCTCCTTGACGGCTCTCTCTCTAGAAAGTGTGTCGAGTTCTGGTGTGTAGTATCCAGAGACCTAAGGGTGATTAGTTTGGTGTGTCGTATCCAAGTTATTCATCTAGGAGTATCAAGAGATCATCCATCCCTCTTGTGTCACCATTCAATCCACACGCCTTGAAGGACTTGAGTCTCTGATTCGTCCTTGCAAGGATCTATCCATTCCCATCAACCAAAGAGCATCCTAGGGACGCATCAGTATCCATTCTTGATCCAACTCACTGATGAAGGCTTGATGTTCTTCTGGATACTGAGCCATAGAGCATGTTGCACTGATTGGTTGAGCTACTGCCTCAGCATTGAAGTATACTCTTGTGTTGATCCAGTTTGATGCAGGGTTCCTGATCCTTGTACTTCTTCTCAGAGGTTGTATCTGATCAGGTTCTGCCTCTGCCTCATTTGTTTCACTTGAATCTTCTGGTTGAGTCACATTTTCTGTGTCTGATGGCGACTCATCTTGATCATGAGCCATTGAGTTTCCTTCAGGATGTATTGTGTCATTGCCCCCCTCAGGATCAGGATGAGTAGCTTGAGTGTTTTCCTCAGCAGGTTCCTCACCATGAGCTGAGTTCTCCTTGTTCTCCATAGGTTCTTGTGGCAGATTGATGCCAAGATTCTCTAGAATCACCCTCAGGTTGTTGGCTCTATCAGAGGCAGAGTGAGAGAGGTCCTTGAGTTCACTCCAACTCTTCTCATCATAATAGGCTTTTGATTCCACAAATCTGACATCCCTGGAGATTAGAACTTTCCTAGTGGCTGGGACATAGCACTTGTATCCCTTCTGAGTTGGTGAGTAGCCAATGAACATAGCCTTGGTGCTCTTGTTAACTTGAAGAGAGACAAATGATCTTATGAGAGATGAGATGGAGCAGTGGAGTTGAACCCAACAAGAATCATGAAGCTTGAGGATCTGGTGACATAGTCATGTGATATAGTCGATTACATGCATCAACTACATGCATCAACTACATAGTCCGATAATATAGTCGACTACATGAATCGACTACATGGCCGTTGGGAAGCTTGAGGATCTGGTGACATAGTCATGTGATATAGTCGATTACATGCATCAACTACATACATCAACTACATAGTCCGATAATATAGTCGACTACATGAATCGACTACATGGCCGTTGGGAAGCAGAAGGCTCCACTTGGTCTGTTTGAATTTGAAAAACCCTAATGTATCTATCTCTCTCTATATAATGTATCTCTCTCTGGTCGAAAATAACAACAAGAAATAAGAAGAAAAGAAGGGAGTAAGGGGGAGTTCCCCTCTCCACTTCATAAACTTGTTCACTTCAATCTGGTTACATAAATCTCTTAGTCTCTGTTTCTTAGTCTCTGGTTACTTAATCTCCTATTCTCTTACTCTCTCAAATCTCTCTTAATCTCACTCGAATCTCTTCTTATTCTCTTTATTCTCTCTAATCTTTGTTTCTGGTTCAAGTATACACTAGCAGAAACCAGATCCACTCTCTTCTTCATTTCGAGTTCTCTGCTACAAATACAACTGTTCATCCTGCTCACAACACACAAGACTTCACACTGTGAAATTCCAACACACAAGACTTCACACTCTGTGAAATTCCAACACACAAGACTTCATACTCTGTCAAATTCCAACATGGTATCAGAGCCAAGTTCATCAGAACTTGGTTCCTAGCTTCCGCAAGCTCAAGCTCACTCCCATGCCATTTCTAACCTGTGAAGAAGCTTCTGTCCAGCCAGCTGATTCAACCTCTACAAGAAGAAGGTGTTCATCCTAGGCGTGCCCAGAAAGTGTTCCTGGTTACTCACGCTTTCTCATACCGTCCAGAAGAAGGGAAGGCCGTGGATCCAGAGTTTATGGAGTGGATTGGCTACCCTCTTCATCAAAACAGTCCAGGCTTGTTCTTATTCAAAGACCAGGAAGAAAGGTGAAAGCTTTCACCTTGTTACTGGTGGTGGCGACCAAAATATGAAGAAAGGTGGGGACTTTAGGCATGGAGAGTCCAAGGAAAGGTCCATGGAAGATGGAGAAGTTGGAATGCACACCAACAGCTCAGATTCTGTCCAATGGAATCAAGGATCTATACAATGATCCTTGGCTGTAAGAAAGCTCTTTCCTTTTGTAGAAAGCTTGAGTATAATGAACTGAATGTGTGTGTGTGATGTGTCTGGAACCTGAGGATTTGTTTAAAGATTGCTAGATGTGATTGTTTAGAATCTGTCCCAGGTAGTTTTGAAAGAGACTCGTTTGATTGATTGAGTTTTAGAGTGCTTACTCCAGTTTTAAAAGTTGCTTGACATGAATAGAAACTGTTTAAATTAAAGCACTTGGGTCTGGTATTTGGAAATGATAATGTTGCTTAGTCTCTGTTCTAAATGGTTGTGTTGCTAGGATGATAGATAATTATGTCTAATCCAGCTTGCATTCATGAAAAGAATAGGTTAAGGCTGTTGCATTCTATTGTCATTGTTACTGCCTTAAGGTTGAGACACCTAGACTTGAGTCTAAGGGTCGTTTAAGGCAGGTGTTGTTTGCCTAAATGCCTTGTTATTGATGAGTTATCATACATGTGCATTTAGAGAGTTGGTTGCTTGGATTTGAACTGAATAAGTTGTTTAGATTCAGTCCATTGCATCTTGTTAATCATTATGGATCAGACTTGGTGAGTTATCAAGCTCTGATCCTAATGTGTGGTCTAATTCTTGCTGGAGTTTGAGTGTTGTTTCAGGGTCACAAAGAGTGTCACTTGTTCAGCATCAATCCAGAACAAAGAAGAAGGTGTTGCCCATGCAGTTCAGAGCCTACACATGATGTAAATTCCTGTAAATCCAGAGCCTACACATGATGTACATTCCTGACCATGGAGAGAAGAACCGGTTATAAGAAGCGCAGACCGTGAAGGTTGTTGAGCTCCTGGTTCAAGAGAAGAAGGTGTTGCCCATGCAGTTCAGAGCCTACACATGGTGTATATTCCTGTAAATCCAGAGCCTACACATGATGTATATTCCTGACCATGGAGAGAAGAACCGGTTATAAGAAGCGCAGACCATGAAGGTTGTTGAGCTCCTGGTTCAAGAGACGCACAAGGAAGAGTTACTCTAGGCAGTGGAGAGGAGATCAAGGGAGGAGGAACTGGTTGACTTAAGCGCAGCTGTTGGGGTGATGCGCTCCTGGTCCTAGCTATGTCTTGCTCACTTCCAAGCTTGGTCCATCCCTATACTCTCTGGATCAAGCTTGAGGAGGGGTAATGAAGAAGCAATCCTGAAGATCCAGCCGCCACAAGCCATTGGCAAGCTGTGGAGTTCACACTTGCATCATAAGCCGGATCAAAGAAGCTATCATGAACTCATTGCAACCTTGCAAGCTTGGACCTTCACCTATTCTCAGTTCCAAGCTTGAGGGGGAGTGTGAATGAGCTTCCTATGATCTGAGAGATGTCTTAAGCTCAGTATTGCTCACTTCCAAGCTTGGTCCTTCACCTATACTCTCTGGATCAAGCTTGAGGAGGGGTAATGATGAGCATTCCTGAAGATCCAAGTCGTCCATTGCCTCAACTCACACCACACCGGTTCAAAGAAGCCACAACAAGGACAGCAACAACTTGGTGTTAGAACAGATGGCCATCAGAGACTACTTGACAAGAAGATCAGGTAGAGATGATTGGAATGCTATGAATCAGCCCAAGGCATGGAGTTAGAACAGTTACCTTCTGGTGGGGAAACTATGGATCAGCTTCTGGTGGGGAAACTATGGAACAGTTACTCTTCTTATTCTCTTTATTCTCTCTAATCTTTGTTTCTGGTTCAAGTATACACTAGCAGAAACCAGATCCACTCTCTTCTTCATTTCGAGTTCTCTGCTACAAATACAACTGTTCATCCTGCTCACAACACACAAGACTTCACACTGTGAAATTCCAACACACAAGACTTCACACTCTGTGAAATTCCAACACACAAGACTTCATACTCTGTCAAATTCCAACAGCTCTTAGCCTCCAGTTTGTTTCTTAGTTCACCTGGGATCAAAACAAAACACATACACCCAAACACACGCAAGTGATCTATAGAGGGTCTAGTGTTGTTGAGTACCTCATAAGGTGATTTATCACTGAGGACTTTTGTGGGGATTCTGTTGATCAAGTAAGAAGCCGTGACAACTGCATCTCCCCATAGTCTTTTAGGCACATTCATGTGGAACATCATGCTCCTGGCCACCTCCATGAGATGTCGATTTTTCCTCTCTGCCACACCATTCTGTTGAGGAGTGTAGGGGCAACTAGTTTGATGGATGATGTCTTGTGTTGCAAGGTGTTGTGTGAAGGCTGTGCTGGTGTATTCTCCTCCATTGTCTGACCTAAAGATCTTAATCTTGGCATGAAAGTGATTAGCAACATAACTTTGAAAGTTCTTAAAGGCTTCTTGATGCGTCCCTAGGATGCTCTTTGGTTGATGGGAATGGATAGATCCTTGCAAGAACGAATCAGAGACTCAAGTCCTTCAAGGCGTGTGGATTGAATGGTGACACAAGAGGGATGGATGATCTCTTGATACTCCTAGATGAATAACTTGGATATGACACACCAAATTAGACACCCTTAGGTCTCTGGATATTACACACCAGAACTCGACACCTTCTAGAGAGAGAGAGAGCCGACAAGAATGAATGTAACTTGTTTAATAAAAGACTGGATGATTACAAGAGGGTGTAGAGAACCCTTTAAATAGGAAACCAGAGAACATACTCTCTAGGGTTTCGACCATAAACCAAAAAAGGAAAGAAAGAAAACTATAGTCTAAGTTTAACATAAGTTTAGAATGAAATAAAAATGGAACTTCATGTAGTCTTGGACCGAGAATAGCACTTAGGTGATGTGTAGACAAGTTGTGGCCTCGTTAAAAACCTCCCTCCTGGAAAACCTCGTGGGACAAAACCAAAAGCAAGGAAAAGAGCACACACCCCATGTCTTGCCTAGACACTAACTCAGCTTGATGTAGAGATGGCTTGAATGGTGATCAAGACATCTCGGATCAGACCTTGTCCAAGACTTTGTTGTTGTGGATGTGAAGTGAGTAATCCAACAACATTCTCCTTTGAGCTTCTTGACTCTGGAACGAGTCATGGGACCTTCAGGAATGGCTAGAGCATCCTCATCACGTGGTTGATGCATTGTGGCTTCATGTGGCTCATCTAGACTCTCCTCCTTGTTCTCCTTAGTGATCCGGTCCATGATCACAACAAATGCACTCTTAAAGGTTGCATCCTCAAGCTCTTCAGGTTCAGGTTCATGCTTCCATTCTTTGGTGCTTTCCAGGATCACATCATCCCCTCCCTCTTCAAAAAGATTTGTCCTCAAATCGGTTTTACCTACAATAGAGGGGACCAAGTCAGTAACATTGAAGTTTAAAATCAGATTACACTTACCTTGCAAGCCTCTTTGATAGGCATTGTTGCTGACTGGTTTGGATATGTAGAAGGCACTAATCCATTTAGTTCCTGATTCATTACTTAAACCTGACATGTTGAAACAAAGCAAGTTAGCACATGAAAGTTTATCAAAGAGTAATAATCTTATCCCAAATTGGTTTTTGCTCGGTTTTGGCTTGTGTGCTGCTTCTGGTGGTGCTTCTTTGATGAGGATGAAGCTAGTGACGTCCTGGTGCTTATCCTGATCCAAATCAGGTGGCTTGAACCGCTTGTCTTCCACATGCTTGTTCTTTCTTCTTGTATGCTTCCAAGCTTCATCATAATCTGCACATGGCTCTTTTGACAAAAACAAGTGCATCATATCTGTGTAATTGATAAAAGAACTCTTGAAAACATGATCACTTACCTTAGCATGCTCACCTGGTCGCCATATATAGGATTGAGATGTTTTAAACTCAGGAAAATTCAAAGATAGCCAATACAGGATCACCCGATTTGTAGAACCCATAACTCTTTCATCTGAGAAGGTTTTGACTTGATTCCAATTCGACGTGTGCCCCTGATGAGTTAAGTTTCCATGGCAGTCGAGTTTGATGGTTAACTCCTTGTGGTTGTTGAGATATGACCCTCGGACTGTCCCTATGTCAAGGCTGGCGGCTAGACAGTTTCCAAGGTTTGATGGTTGCATCTTCAACTTAGCCAACAACCCATTCTTGATACTCTGATCATTATCATAGCTTCTCTTTTCCCAAATGGTAGATCTCAAAACAGTTTGACCTGTACTCACAGCAAGCAAATCAGGTTTCATGTTTTTCTTTGAGTTTAGATAGTTACCCCGGGTTGGTTTCTTTGGAGATTGTTGTAGACTAAGTTCCTCTGGTGGTTTCTCTTTGATTTGAGAAGGAAACATGAGTTCTTCTCCTGCTCCAGTAATCACTTCACCATTGACTCTAGTGACTTCTTCATCTCCAATTACATTTTGATAATCTTTGCATTGGTACTGAAGTTGATGCATATCTGGTGGCTTCCATATCTTGATATGGTCAAGATGCAAGTCCTTTTGATCAACTTCAAACTCCTTATGACCCCAACTTGTTCTAGCACGAACAGAGCACTCTCCAAGGGTGATAATCTTGTGGAAATATTCTCCAGGTCTCCACGAGTAGGTCTGTAACCTTCCAGCACAATCAGACATAAGTTCCTCTTGGGAAAGATCCAAACCGGCATGTTTTGCAAAACTAGCAATATCTTGATGATCAGAAGGCCATTCTCTGTGTTGTCTGGTTTGTTGGATCCGTGACTGATTTGGCTTCATTCTCCAGTTGGTTTCATAGTGAAACTCTTGCTGAGCTGAGACGTGCAACCCCTTATCTTCAAAGGATGAGAAATCTACAAAATCCAATGTTGGTGCAGCTGAACTCTTCTTAACCTGTTTGATCTTGTTCTTCTGATTCAAGACCTCTCCTCCAGGCTCAAATACAACATGTCTCATGTCCAAGTCGTGTCTTGATAGTTCCACTTCTCCTTTCTTGTACCAAACAAAAGGAGTGAACAGAAAAGTACCTAAGAAGGTCCTTTGGAAATCACATGGATCAAAGACAATTAGTTGATTCATTCTATGAGCTCTCTGAGGTTCCCTGGGTGTCTTCTCTGCTACCATGTGTTGTGTTAAAGGGACCATGACGTTCTGAACAGGCTGCTCTTCTTTATGAAAGATATGTGAGGTTACTTTGTCTTGATCTTCTTGGGTAGGCGCAACCGGTTCTGGTTCTTGATGCTGTGTTTCAATGGATGGACGTGCTGTGTTGGTCCGTTTGATTTGCTTCTCCACACCCATCATTACTTGTAACAATGCCTCCTTAACCTCTTCACTGAATAAACAGAATTGTTTATCTTCTTTAGATGGCTTAGAGACTGGTTCCTTTCCATCAAGGCTTTCAATCTTCTTCTCCCACTCAGCTTTGCCATGGAATGGGGGTATCTTGATCTTCAAACCAGCAAGCTCATCTCCCTGGTTCATCCTTCTCTTGTGGACACGCCTATGTCTTCTTGAGGATGAACTGAGGTGCTCATACTCATTGTCAGTCTCCTTATAACCATAATGTTCTTGGCGAGTTGCATGAGGTCTCTCCTCTCTCCTCTCTCTTTCTCTCCTAGTCTCTCTGTTTGGTGCTTGACTAGTAGCTCGCCTGATGTCTTCTCTAAGCTCTCTCCTGATGTCATTGAGGTTGGTCCTCATCATCTCGGTCATGGTTGCTACCATGTTTTGGTTAAGTTGAGCCGACATAGCCTCCATGAGAAGTTGACGAGTTAAGCTTCTTCTTCAGACTTGGCTTCCATTCTTCCTGCACGCAAAGGTAACCAAAATAACCAGTAAAAGGTTTCTAGGGAAGAAGACAAGCAAAAAGGAAAAAGAAAACAAGTAAAAAGGAAAAGCAAACAAGCTTACAATGCAAGACAAAAGTGAAAAGGAAATCGACTAGCAAAAAGGAAAAAGATTCAAGCAAAAAGGAAACACTTCTAAGCTTTTTCCTAATCACTCCTAAGGTTTTCTAGCACCCTAATAGCCTCAATATGCTCGTGTTCAAGGTGATAGACAAGCTAAACTAATGCACAAAGTGATCGACAACAAGGTACATGCGGCTAGGGTTTTTATCTCTCTAGGGTTTTCGCATGAAACCAAAAAAGGAAAGTCTAAAATTTCTTGTCTAAACACTTATGCAGTCACGAGCAGTGATGTGA
>CAJHQQ010005025.1:0-21308 GCA_905132885.1 Moricandia moricandioides | reverse complement strand
ACCGTGTCATTTCCGGTCATATACGACCGGGGGTGTCACACCATCGATCGACAGTCGTGTGTCGAGTAGATTAACTCGACACGACCTCAATTCATCAATCACTTTTATCCACAACCGCCAAAACACAAACGAGTAGAACACTTGATTTCTCTCCCGTTTTCGGCCGATTATGATCATTTTTAATCCTATATCACTCAATTTTCACCCTTCAGACCTGTCTAGTTCATTAAATCACTCATTCATCAAGGTACATTCTCTAAATCTTTTAGTTTAGGGAACTTTTTAGGGTTTGAAGAAAAATTGAATCTTTTGTGGTTTAACTCGGAATTTAGGATGATTTAGGGTGATGGGGTACTAGATTAGGAGTTATCCACTATGTTTGAACATAATTTTCACGATTTGAGTTCATTATTCTTGATTTCGTAATCCATGATCCGCGGTGAACCATCGATCAATGGCCATGAGTTGTTGTCGATCGATGGCCATGAGGTTCTGCCGATCGATTACCATGCGGTACCATGAATCGACTGTTGTTATTTTACTCTCGACATCGGTTCTGATTTGTGCCTTGTTTGATTAAATGCAGATGGACGAGATGAGAACAAAAGAGTGGTACGAGGTCGGTAACTCCAGTGCTCCACCACGGTGTCCTCCATGCCGCGACCCTTGGCCCAAAGAGGAGGAGGCCTTACTTGTGACATTCGATGATTATCCCAACCCTCAAAAAGCGGTGGCATTGAGGGATTGCACACATCAGCCCGTGAGCTAGGTGTGGGATGATTTTGACAGCCTCTACTACAATGCTTGGAAGAGCATTACCATCGAGCTTATCAAGTTCGCCGATAAGCAAACTCAGAAGAGGCTAGGGATCTAAATGGATTTTAGACAGATGGTGCATGAGATTGGACTGGTCCAACAATGCATAGCTACGGCTCAGGTGCTCTACAAGATCCCCAAGGTAAAGGTGGCGCATAAGGACACCCTCACATTTCTCATCAGAGGCATCCAGTACTGGATTCCTATCCCGCAGATATGTGAGATTTATGGGTTTGACATCGGTACCAGCACCTGTTCAGTTGCTGCTTTCCCCGGTCTGCCTAGCTTCTGGGGCCTCGTCGGGAAAGGTGGCATGCGGTGTTGTTTACTGTTCTAGCAGGGTATAAATACCCTAAACAATCAACTATCAAATTAACCCTTAATTCTAACCCACAATAATGCTATTGCCAAGGGAGATCATGTGTAGTACTTAGGGATCGAATCCACCGAGAACAATGGCACACAATAGATTTTTATTCCTAAAGTTAAGCTATGTAATTATATATATATATATATATATATATTGGTAACAAGTAATCAGTCTAAGGAAATGTTCCTTATTAGAGAGTGTAGATGCAATATGAAAATATGCTAATAATGTAAATATGGAAATATGCTAATAAACTAAGTAGATGTAAATGTAAATATGCTAGATCTAGGGCTTCAGGAAAGTGGATTATAGAAGATAGAAGTTAAGGGTATTTAATCTTGGAACTTGATATCTAATGTAAAATACACCAGCTCTCGCTGCGAGTGTAATCTATTGACTAATTCCAATGTCTCAGCTCTCGCTTGTTGACACGGAATGACCATCGGTCGATGGCAATGATCCTGCGTCGATCGATGGTTTCTTGAGTCAAGCTTTATGACATAATTCTATAAGTTCACTAGATTAACTAAATCAACTCTCATTTGTTTCTAGCAACCTAGCTCAACAAAATAAATACCGGTAGTAGACCATGTTCTCGCTTGCGCCTAACTATCCTATTATCAGGGTTCTAGTTAGCTACTCTAGAACACAAGCAATAAACACAATTCTATTAATAGATATAATAATGACCCTAACAATTATATTGTTTGGCTGATCCATCAGTACCTTTAGTAAACCATAAATCTAGTTGATAACTACTCATACATAATCGAAGTTACAAGGTGTTGGTCTCAATAGATACTTCGTTTTCTATGTTGTCGATCACTGCTGCTTGGTGGGTGTCGATCGATACATCCCTCTCAAAATTATGGATCATGCGTGAATCAGCGAGCTCCTTCATTGAAGAACCTAAAGAGCCTCTTCTCATTGGTGCTTATAATACGCAGATGTATGTACCTGAAAACCAAAATAAAAGTAAAACAAAAATCAGTAAAACAATAAATAATAACCTAGACGAAATCCTCAACCTAGTCTAATGGTGATCATATTCCCCGGAAACGGCCTCAAATTTGATGTGCTCAAATTACCCCATGAGCAACTCTCTCAAATAAGAGATTGGTTGCAATACTTAAGGACTGTATCTACATAGACTTGATATCCCACACAATACACTATCAGTTTTAGACTAAGCTAGGTTAAATGATATAAATAAATTAATAAGCAATCAGTAAATAAGAGTTTGTTTGTGATGGAAGAGGGATTGCTAAACTTAGGGTTTCATTCAGGTTCTCTGGATTATAGTGTGTAGATGCTAAGGGTAGCAATCCTACAACTCAAATTCTAAAGCAAGATATCCAACATAAGTAGGAGTATAATCATATGACATAAGCCCTTGTTTCAACTCTCTTTGTGAACTCGGAATGACCGTTGATCGATGATATTGGATTATAATCGATGAATAGTCGCTTAATTCAAGCATTATGACATAATTGATATGTTCACTAGAAATCCTAGAGGAACTCTCTTATGTTTCTAACAGCCTAGCTCAACATGATTATGTTCAGGTAATAGACCATCCTATCGCGTGCACCTAACTATCCTATGATCAGAGTTTTAGTTAATTACTATAAAACACAAGGAGTAAGAAAAATCCTATTGAAAGATACAATAAATCACCCTAGGAGATTTATTGTTAGTCTAATCCATCAAAACCTCAGAAAACCTATACGTAGTAGATGGAACTACTCAGATATGATCAAAGAAACAAAAATCATAGATGAATAGATATAAAATAGAAATCAATTATAAAAATCGAAGAAGTTCCAGGAGGACTCAGAAGGAGTTTTTCCCTTGTCTCCTAAAACTATAATAATGAATCAAAGAAAGCTTATTGCGTAAACAATGTCTTAGAAACACATAAATAGGGTTTAAAGTCGTCGAAGCGTATTCTGGTAATATGTGGTGGCTGCTGGGCTTAAGTCGGTCTTGAAAGAAGTTGGGCCTGTCTTCTGGAATCTGTGTCGATCGACACTAAGGATGTGCTGTCGATCGACACTCTATCATCTCCTCAATAGCTTCCTCTCGCAAAGCAGACAGAGCACTCTTTCGTAAAACATACATAACTTTAGGTCTAACTATTTGATGGACCTCATACCGGTTGCATTGAAAAGATAACTTAATTCTCTATCTTTTTCCAAATATCAGCTCAATATAACAATGGAAAGGTCTCAATCCATAGCTAGACATCTGAGGAATTTGCGCAGGTCTTCATCTCAAAAAGCTCCAGAATCACCAATGTTCTCTAAAACATACCTGAACATGAAAATACTCTAAACAGATTGCAAACACATATAATAGACTCTAAACAGGGCTGATATCATAGACTCAAAGTGTTAAATATCAGTCCCTATAAAATACTCAACCCTATTTTGAACATGGATCGCTTGCTTTTAGATAAGGGTGATCAGAAGTATGTTCCCTCGAACCAGGGCCCGTCGCATGATCCTATCTACGATCGGGGATGTGACAAGTCTCCCCCGCTGGAGATGGATTTTTTCTCGAATCCGAATCAAACATTTCCACATTCGAAAACTGATCAAACCACTCCGGATACTCGGTCTTCATCCTCACCTCTGTTTCCCAAGTAGTTATCTCTTGCCAATTACAATCCTAAATTACTTTGACCATTTGGACTGTCTTCTCTCTTGTTGATTTTTTTCCATCCTGTCCACGATTCAAATCGTCCTCATTTCTAAGGTTAGGTTCTCTCCTAGATCAGCAGGAATAGCTGTCAAGATGATATCTTGATCCGTTAGACACTTCTGAAGTTGAGAGACATGGAACACATTATGAAATGCTTCCATCTCGGTTGGCAAATCCAACTTCTATGAAACCTTGCCCACTCTTTCAATAATTCTAAACGGGCCAAAGTATCTCAGATCCAGCTTCCTTCTCCCGGAAACTCTAACTCGACCTTTGAAGGTAATCATCTTAAGATACACTAAGTCATTGACTGTGAACTTGAGATCTTTTCTATGTTTATCTGCATAGCTCTTTTGTTGATCTTGTGCTTCTCTCTTCTTTCTCTTCAAGAACTTGATCTTTTCAGTTGTCTCCTCGAAAATCTATGGACCAATCATACTACGCTCCCCCACTTGGGTCCAACAAGAGGTGTCCTGCATGGGCGCCCATATAGAGCCTCATATGGAGACATGCCGATACTACTGTGGAAGCTATTGTTGTAAGAAAATTCCACTAAGGGTAAATGTCTTTCCCAGGAATCACCCCAGTCTAAGACACATGCCCGCAAGATGTCCTACAATGTATGAATCGTTCGTTCGGACTGTCCATCCGTCTGTGGATGATAGACTGTGCTTATGTTCAGTCTTATTCTTAGAGCCTCTTGAAAAGTCTTCCAGAAATAAGACATAAACCTTGGATCCCATCTGATACAATACTAGTCGGAACACATGCAGTCGGATGACCTCGTCGATGCTATCTGAACTTTTTGATGGCCAGAAAATGTGCTGATTTGGTTAGGCGATCTACCACTACCCAAACTGCATCTTTCTTATTCCTGGTTGTTGGGAAACCAATCTTGAAAACCATTGTTATGAGGTCCCACTTCCATTTTGGAATAGGCAAGCTGTGCAATAATCCACAAGGAACCTGATGTTCTGCTTTGATGAGTTAACAAGTAGAACACTTAGGCACCCATTCCACGATATCAGCTTTCATAGGGATCCATTGATAGTACTTCTTGAGATTCTGGTACATCTTGGTTGCACCAGGATGAACTGAGAATTTAAACTTATGAGCCTCCCTCATTATCTCTTCCTTCAATCTCTAATCATTGGGAACACTAACCCGTCCATTGACTAGGATGGTATCCTTCGCGGTCTGGTACTTGGTCCTATCGTTCTGAGCAACCTTATTTAGGTTCTCATCATGACCTTGAGCTAACCGAATCCGAGTAAGAAGTTCGGCCTGATTAACTGCCTCAATTTCTAGTGGTCAATGAGTTCAACTGCAGACTACAGACCAAACTTTCCAGGTCGCCCGCCTCTCGTTTGGCTGATACATCTACTCTCCTCTGACTTAAGGCATCCACTACTAGGTTCGCATTGCCCGGGTGATAATAAATGTCTGGATCGTAAACTGCCACAAATTCCATCCACCTTCTTTTCCTTAAGTTCAACTCAGGCTGTGTAAATATATGCTTCGGACTTTTGTGATCTGTAAGTATCTGAACTTTGGCACCATACATATATGATCGCCAAATCTTTAAGGCGAACACTACCGCAGCCATTCTAGATCATGGGTAGGGTAGTTTATTCATGCTTTCTAAACTGTCTTGACGTGTAGGCGATGACCCTTCCATGTTGAGTCAACACGCAACCTTATCATGTTATGGACACGTCCGTGTAGACCACATAAGGTTGGTTGGCTTTCGGAAGGACCATTATTTGTGCACTTGTCAACATGTCATTAAAGTGTCGCAAAACACTTCTCACATTCTTCGACCCATGTGAACCGCACGTCCTTTCTAGTCAACCATGTCATAGGCTGAGCCAAGCTTGCAAATCCCTTCAAAAAATTCTGATAGTAACCCCCTTGCCCGAGGAAGCTTCTCACATCTGTGGCATTGCGCGGTTGAGGACAATCCCTCATGGCTCGGATCTTCTTGGGATCAATCAAAACGCCTTGGTTGGATATGATATGTCCGAGAAACCCTATGCTCCTCTGCCATTGTTGAGTATGGCGTGAAGTTTATGTTCCCGGAATTGCTCCAACACCACTCTCAGATGTTTCCTATGAGATTCCTCATTCTTGGAGTACACGGTTATGTCATCTATGAAGATAATAACCGCTTCATCCAAAAAGTCTCGGAAGAAGCTGTTCATCATTTTCATGAATGAAGCAAGGCATTAGTCAGACCAAACAGCATAACAACAAACTCGTAGTGGTCGTACTTTGTCCTAAATGTCGTCTTCCTCACATCATTAGGCTCTATCGTGATCTGATGGTATCCCGAAGCCTGATCGATCTTGGAAAATCACTTAGCTCCCTTAAACTGATCCAACAATTCGTCAATCCGAGGTAACATGTACTTTTTCTTCACAGTGTCCCTATTCCACTCTACATAGTCGATACATAACCAAAAGTTACCATCCTTCTTTTTAGCAAAGAGGACTGGTGCACCCCAAGGGAAACTACTCGGACGTATGAACCCCTTATCAAGTAATTCTTCCAATTGCTTCTTTAGGTCAACAATCTCAGCAGGAGCCATTTGATACAGAATTTCGGACAGTGGAGCTGTCCCTGGTTCTAGCCCTATCGTAAAGGGGTCCGACCTATCAGGGGGAACACCATGTAGCATCCCGAACACGTCTTAAGACTCACACACCACCAAAAGTCCTGACAGATTCTTAGAATTACCACACTCCGTAGTGGTTATTGTTGCCAAAATTGCTTAACATCCCCGGTCAAGCATCCTTTGAGCTCAGACTGCTAATACCACTACCTTCTCGGGACTCGGTCGAATACATTGGTACTCAATCGGGGGACCCCACTCTCCAATCTCACATTACCCTTGTGGCAATCAAGAGAGACCCGATATTTACCCAACCAATCCATGCCTAAGATCACCTCGTGATTCTTGAGGTCGAATACGATCAGATCGATAGGCAGATTCCTGTCCGCGATAACCACTGGTATATTTATCATAAGGTTAAGTGAATGGATGAGTTTCCCCCTGGCCACCTTCACTTTCCCTTTATCAAAAAGCACGTGTATTTCCACACCACCGATCATTAGGGTTCATACAGGAGACCCATATAAAATTTCTAACCATTCTATGTTCCAGACCAAGTATTGCTACTGAACTTAAAAAGATGAGTTCAGAATTTACCAGCGATCAATTCAAACGATCCAGAAGCACCGTCATCCTCCGACAGCTCGTACACCCGTGGTGTTCTGTTCGGTCTTGTCTGGGTCAAGTTGTTAATATCACCTCGTCCCTTTCCTTTTCCTTCATGAAACTTTGGACATTCCCTCTAAAGGTGTCTGGACTTACTGCAGTGGAAACAAGTTGGAGAAAAGCCTCCACCAGTTCGGCTCTGATCGTGCCTTGGACGTGGACAGTCTCGGACCTTATGATCCATGCTGCCAACCCATCGACAAGATCCCATGGCCTTCCAGAATTCGCCCGGATGGCGTCTGCCACAATTGGATCATTCAGGTTTGTTACTGGAGATCCTACCTCCCACAACCTGATCCATTTTCTCTTTCGATCACTAGTCTTGCCGACCAGGGAAGACGAGGTCGAGACTTAAGTTTAGCTTCTTCTTCCAAATTATCCTCTAGCATTGACATTTGTTCTACCAGCTCGGCCATGGTGTTGAAGGTGCGGATCGAGCAATGGGTTCTTAGTTTGGCCCTTAAACCTCTGATCAACCGACGAACCTAACAGCCTCCTCCTCGAGTTCCCTTCCCACAAACTGCCTGAGCCAGTTAAACTCCTCCTCATACCCCCGTACCGTCCTGCGGCCTTGAACCAGATCCAGGAATTTAGATTCCAAGCGGTCCCATGCCTCTGCAAGGAAATAATTGCGGTTGAATTCTACTTCGAAATCCGCAAAACTTTGGAGGTTCCCATTGGTGTGCTTATCTACAGCCAGCCACCAATTATATGCATCCCCTTCTAGGAAATGAATAGCAATGTCCCGTTTGTAATCCTCAGGACAACGAGTCGATCTGAATTTCCAGACCAGCCGGCTCCTTCACTTGTCTGTCACAATAGGATCGGTACTACCTGAGAAATGTTTGGTTCCCAAACTGGATAGGTGTTCAACTAGACTCAGATAGTCCACCCTCCTTGTGGCCTTCACAGGTGGATCGATTTCAACCATCCCGGCTAGTTCACCAGCCTGACCATTTGCTTGACCAACCGATGAGTTCACTAGAGGAGTGACCATCTGTGTCATTGCAACCATCTGATTACCCATAACTTTCATGCCTTCCTGGACGGTTCCGTAGCCTAATTAGCAGTACGATCAGCATTGAAGGATTCTGATTCCTCTTCACGCTCTTGCTGCTGCGAACCTACACCCTCAGCCCTTGTTCGAGTAAGGTTATCTGCATACTTAGGTAACCCACCATCAGCGTTAGCCACTACCGGATTGGTTGGCAACACTGTCAGATCAATGCTATCTGCGGCTACCTGATTGAACTTTCCTTCAGCATCCTTAATATTTCTTCCCATTCCTGGTTTGCTTTTTCCAACCTAAGGATTCCCAAGAAATGTTAGTATAAAGACATCCCATACTAAACACACACATTCCCTAGGCTAAGCTGTCGTGATACCCCACCATGAGCTGATTCCCAGCTGGTCCACCTGAGTGAACTAGTAGTTCAGCTGATTGAGCTGAACTAAGTCGGACTGAGCTTTCTCGAGCTTTGTTTAGCTGGTTGAGCTAACCGTCTACTTCATCCATCAACCGTACCACTCGCCCAGCTCCTTTTACTCGTTTCTTTCCCTCTCACTCGGTTACGTTTTTAAATACCTAACCCTATTTTAACCATGGATCGCTTGCTTTTAGATCAGGGTGATTCGAAGTACGTTCCCTCGAACCATGACCTGTGGCACGATCCTATCTAGGATCAAAGTGATCAGAAGTATGTTCCCTCGAACCATGGCCCGTTACAGGATCATATCTAGGATCGGAGATGTGACAGTCTCATCTTACAACTCGATACCTTTGTTTGTGATCTCCATATCCTATAAAGCTCCAATAATCTGGGCATCTTGAACAGAGCTCTTCACAGCATGACTATTTTTAAATTCAGATTGAGAAAGGGAGAATGTAAGAGAGCGAGCTGTCCCTTTCTTTCTATAAGTAACAATGGCTGCAAAAGACAGGGAGGGTTGTGCTGGAGTAACAATTTTACTGCCCAGCTTCCTGCTTCTTGAGATGAGGTCTCCTCTGCCTAGGACTGATGATCTCCTTTTTAAATTATTAGGAGCCGAGACATGTTCATAAGGAAGCATATCACGACGACCATCACCATCCTTACCCTGTCTTGGATCTTTGTGTGGCTTCTCACGCCATTTCAATTCATTCGAGCGCTTATATGGTCAAAATCTGGTATCTCTTACATTGCTAGAGAGAGGAGCATTTCGTCTTCTTTCAACCTTATCCAATCGTGCTTCAAAGTTATTGTCTAACCTTTGATTATAAGACTCAATCCCAACTTGCTTGCGAGAAGATGAATCATGTTGGCGCACATAGTGACGACGAGTCTGGTGGTCCGGCTTCCATTGCTCTCTCATCGGAGGCTGACGACCTGATTGGTCGTGAGGCAACTGAAACCGAGCGAAAAAACCAGAGTTTTCTGTTACTGATTTACTTGTAGACCCGTCCTGCAATGTGGGACAGTACTATTTTTCATGCATTGAGAAACTGCAGAGTTTATAATGATTGAAAAGCATATCATAGTTGATTTGTAGGTCACCTCATCTCCTCCTGGAGACATAGCCTTTCACTTGAAATTTAAGAAGTTTCCTGGTATCAATATCAATCAACTTGTGCCCCCCCCCCCCCCTCCTCAAGGTCAAGAGTATTGCCATGCCGCAATCTAGCTGCAATACCCTTTAGATTGTTGATTGTTCATAAATGCAGAGGTATGCCGGTAAGTTTCACCCAAAATGGGCTTACCAAAGGGTAGTCATCATCGACTATCGGCTCCCACCTTACCAAGACAAACATGCAGTAATTGAAGTGAAAGGGACCTTGTTGAATGATATAGCCTATTTATTACCAGTTTTAGCCCATGTTATAGGTTTTATTTGGGGTCTATTATGTGTGTATATGCTATGTTTTGAGGTATTTCCAGGTCCAGGTACGTTTTGGAGATATATAGAGATACTTGGAGTTTTTGGAGCATTTAGAATAGAATAATCCGTAGCTGATCATTGAGAGAGTTGAAGTACAAGATAATTATAGATTGACGACACAACCTTGTCAGCGACAGATGGTACAAGACCAAGATCAATCGATGCTGAACACTTGACATCGATCGATGACTAATTCACGGACAGCCGATCCCAAGACCAAGTTAGGGACAAGACACAAGATTACCCTTGGAAGAGTTTTGACCTAGATTTTAAAGTTTTATATATATACTTTAAGTATTACAACTTAGTGCAAAAAAGGGGTGCGCTGTGCAGTGTGCGTGTGCAAAAGGATGTGCGCAGAGTGCACGTGCGAGTAGGCACACGTATTCTGTTATAGTTTTAGATTTTTAGGGGAGAATATTCATAACTCCTTAGGGAGATTTGTATTAGAACCTCAATATTTTATCTGTGCGTTATATTCACATTACTGTTCTTACTCTAATTATGTCTGACTAGTTATCAACTAGATTTAGGGTTGATTGATATCAATCATGGATTAGCCCAAAAGTAGGATTGCTAGGTTAAAGTTAATATCCATCAGTCAAGTTGTATTTAATGCTTGCATTCTAGAGTAGCTAACTAGGATCTCGAAAGTAGGACATGGACGACTACGAGAGTAGGTTCAGTGCCAGAATAAACTCCATTGAACTAGGTTGTTAGGCGCATGGGAGAGCTGGTCTAATTAGCTTGTTGAACATATCAAATCTCGTTCACACTTTCTTCTTATTTCACTGTTGATCAACATCAGGCCTTAGCCGTCAATCGATGGTCTTTCCTTTTGCTCGCATACGAGAGTTGGAGTTAAAAGGGTCAGAATAATTAATATTTGAGTTCTAGAATATATACATTTCCGTGCTTCCTATTCCCTATAATACATTAAGCTTGGAACCCTAGATCTAGCATTACATCTAGTTAGTTTAGTAGCATCTTTCCCAATTTATTTTATTAGCATATTTTCATATTGCATCTACACCTTCTAATAAAGATTTGTTTCCTTTAATTCATTAAATACTATTGATATATATATATCTACCTTGCTTAGTCCTCAGAAATAAGAAATCTATTGTATGCCATTGCTCTCTGTGGATTCGATCCCTAAGTGCTACGCACGATCTCTCTTGACAAGAGTATTGTTTTGTGTGTTAGGATTAAAGGTTAATTTCACAGTTAGTTGTTTAGGATATTTATACATTGCTAGAACAATAAACACGCCATGTCAAATTTGGCGCCGTTGCAGGGGAGAATTGATCGCCATTAGATTTAATTTCTAGGATTTAGTCTAGGTTTGTTTTTATTTTCAAGTTACCAAATTTTTGTTTTCTTTGTTTCTCAGGTACATGCAACAGAGTACCAGGAGAAATAAATGACAAGAACTACTATTCTCAGATCCACATAAGCTCGAACCTACGATCTGAAAAGAAAGATGACAAGCATCGATCGACAGTATCTACTCAGCGGCGACCGATACCTCTTCACGGATAGCGTCGATTGACATCAGAATTCGAGCATCAACCGACGTCGACTACAGAGCATCGATCGACGAACACCTACACGCATCGATCGACGACAGCATATGAGTTCAAATGGTTGCGCCTATTGTATTGGTTCAGAATGAGAATGGAGACTTGCATGATCTCAATGGTCACATGCGTTACGCAGCAGGTCAAAAGATAGACGATCAGGGGGCTGTAATCCCTGATACAGAAGCAAAAGCAGAAGCAGACTCTGAAATAGCTCAACCTAAAGCTAGCGCCCAAGCTGCTAAAGGCGTGGAGGTTTTAAGGCCAATCAAAAATCATGGATCAAAATTATGTTTTACAAAATACTATAGAGACAACAGAAGATGGCTGTAGATTTCAATGGAAAAATAGATAGTATGTACCTCAACGTCAATACCAAGTTCAAAAACCTCGACACCCGTGTAAAGGATTTAGAGAATCAAGTGGTCCAGACAAGTGAAGCCCTTAAGAGATACGAGGAAATGGTGAAGGAGAAGGAAAAGTCTGGATACGAACGGCACGTCAATGCTGTGATTGGTGATGATTATTTGGTAGTAGTCAAGAGAGAAAGGCTAGAAGAGGGAGGATTCTGTGTAAAAAAAGTCGAGTTCATTAAGCAGTTCGAACGGGTATCGATTGACACAAGCGCCTGAGAAGCGATTGACGGTCCCTGAGAAGTTAGCAGAATCGGGAAAATCTCCCAACATCGTTCGACGGAGAGATCATCGCGTCGATCGAGGATATGTAGCAATAAAACAAGTTCATTCACCAAAATTCACGAACATGACAACTCCAAACCAGAAGATGGATACATCAGAGCCTATGATGGTCATTAAGGCTACCGTAAGTCATTCAAGAAAAAGCATAGGATCAATCTGAAGAAGAAAATTGACCCTGGGAAGTTCGTGATGTCATGTATTATCAAAAGCCACGAGTTTCCCAATGCCCTCTACGACACTGGATCTTCGGTGAGCATCATACCCAGAGGTATGGCATAGAACCTGAATAGGAGAGTGGAGCCTTCCAATGATTCTTTCATTTTTGTGGATTGCTCTAGAGTAGATTCAGGAGGTATTTGTAGACATGTCCCACTGCAAATTCAGAATGTCTTGATCCTGATAGGCTTCCATGTGATGGATATCCAGATCAATTGGAACTCTTCTCTGTTACTTGGAAGAGCTTTCATGGCTACCGTAGGAGCTATCTGTGACACGAAGACAAACATGTTGTGCCTTTCCTTGATTGATCATAATGTTTATTACGAAATTTATTAGAATAAACTTTCCCTCACAAAATTATGCAATGATGCAGAGTTTGTCGCCACATGCTTCTACAATTATGAGGCGAAAAAGAAAGCGGAAAAAGGGGAATCGATCGACACCCAACCCACACCATCGATCAACAAGCCGGAAAGGAAACAATCGATTGACACCCACCATTCAGAACCGATCCACCCTTGCAACACCCCAGCCAACCTCAAGTACGACAAAGATTACAGAGAAGAAGAAAGAACTGAATACCGAGGGATTGCTATGGAAGAGGCTGATGTTTTGCAGTAACGCGATTCTGTAAATCCCATTGATTTTGCATGTATAGAATCCGTTTCTCCACAATATGTTTCTTGGGGTTGAGGATTTTGTCAATCAAAGACAAGCCAAATTCCTTGATGACTTGGGAACCATCATGATCCATGAGTTGAAAGGTCTCATCATCATCCTCATACATGATTCCCTTCCCCTTAATGTCAGCCATACGAGATGATCTGAGACAATTTGATGTTCCCATACGATGATATTGAGAATTTGGAGACCTCTGATTATGCTCTATTTTTTGGTGAAGAAACATAGTGAAAAAGAGAGATAGTATATCAATGGCTTAACCAGTTCGGGTGGGCTTAATCGTATCAGAATTAAAGGATCCTAGTACGGTAAGCAAAGTGCAGTCTGATCCTGAAGCGTTAATAGAGAAGCCCAATAGCCTCGACGATGGACAGATTCCACGAGGGGAGGAAACAGTGGCTGACCCTACGTCAAAGGACATAATGATCAGAAGAAGATCGATGTTTCATGAGAAAATTCAATCTGGGAAGGAGAAGATCGAGATCAGTTGATATCAGTCACGAATTTTGGGTCAAATGCAACCTAGAGATGACATTCGGAAGCTGGAGATGAACAAAAATCATGGTGGTGATCGTTAGTCTCCCGTGTGGTGTCGTTGTATCTGTCGAGAACGCCGGTGGAGAAGATCGTCGGTGAGATCAATGGGATCTCAAAATCACCCTTTCCATCGCCTCCGGTTCTATCATTCCTTTACTTTATGATTTCCTAACATTCTGTCCCGAAGTTTCATCAACCTGTGGCCGTATCCAAACCTGCGACCCATCGTTCCATTAACCTGCGGCAGTAACCAACTTATGGCCGTAGCAAAACCTGTGGACAAAGCCAACCTACGACTCGAAGGTCCATCACATCCAAAGCTTAAATACTCTGCCCGAAGCCATAACATGATCATAACATCTTTACAGCCCAAAGCAAAAACATAATTTCCTTATTAAATTTCATTGTTTAATCATGTACTTTCCTAACATACCTATTCTTTTCAAGATCAGTTATGCGTTCGTTCACATAACATACCACTTTAAACAGAACATTGTCACACGCAATATAACATGAAAATGTCATAAGAATGCATAAATGTTGTTCAATCCTTTAGAACTACCTCAAAGAACGAATAAAAAATTTTCCATAAAAAATTCTCCTAACACATAAATATCCATCCTACCGAACCAACTATGACATAAATATTGATTATCAAGCTGCCACTAATCACGCCCTCACCTTAACGGAATCTTTAGGATTCGAAGTATTGAACTTCCTAATGTTCTCCAGCGAAGAACTCCTTAGCTTTTCCTCATTCAATCCCTCTTCTCGAACTTCCCTCTCTACCAACTTGTTCCTTCTCTGACTTCTCCGTGAACTTTTTTTCTTGGCTGTGTGAGAAATGAGAACCCAAGGTCCTTTTTATAGGATTCTTGGACTTGCCCACCAACCGAGAACTTAATACCACTTTCTTTATCTATATTGGTCAAAGAAACCACTAATGTCATGGTTAATTCTCTACAAAACTTTCCTTAACTGATTTCGCATATCCGACCTTCCTTTTGTATAATCCTGCAATGATAGTTAGTCAAATTTTCCTCACTTGGAACCCGCATTATCTATTAGCTGAACATTCGTTAATTGGCCATACTGTCTTGATCTTTCGTTTCATATGCTCCAATCGTTTTGTGATCGGCTTACCATCACTCAGCCCATTCTAAATTCGTTCCATGAGTTCACTAATGATCCAACAGTTAAAGTACAGTTCATTCTTCCAACCTTCATGAATACAAGTGTTTCCACATTTAGAAAAATATGCTCCTTGTAGAATTAAACCTCTTGCGATTTAATTCCTTCAGATTTAAAAATATTCTTCGAGAACGTCGTTACAACTCTTTCTCACTTATTTATCCTCAAATTAAGTATTAACCAATGGCTAAATAACTAGAGACTTAAACAACTCTGGAATCGTTGCATATATCTTGCTTTTGCACTCCAACCGCTTACCAAAACTAATGTAGGGTTTCCTCCATTCCAATTTCCCAAAATCACTTCTAACTTGAGATTTCATTCCTCCCCCACTTTGGTCAAACATAATTGATCTGATCCGAACATATCAATACTTGAGTCACCTTCATTGATGCAACCTATTATGCCAACAACAAATGCTTCTTCTAGGTTGCATCCAGAATCCCAAAACGCAGGACGGTCACATATTCTCTGAATGGATAAGATAGTTTGTAAGTCAACTTGATCACCTGATTTCTCACTCTGTACACTCAAATTATTCGTATAGACCTTCATTCGCAACATATTCAGCGTTGCATGCAATCTTTTTTCTTCCACAATCGTCAAGTAGAATACGCGATAGCACATTCATAAAACAATTAATTCCAATCTTAGATGCATCCATGAAAAATCACTCCTAACTTAATTGTACTAACACCGACATATGCATATGCACTCTTCCTGAACCACAACACTTTCTTTGCACTATGTCGTCCACCATATTTCACATCCTTTACCGTGAAACCCTTGAATGGTTGAACCAACTTGAAAATAACTTTGTTAACGGTGATTCTTACCCACTAATCCAAAAAAAATTATGATCTTATTGGACTTTTTGTCCTCGACCAATTGTAGTGATCTTAACATTTCCTTGATTCGTCCAATGTTTTCTTCGGATACTGCACTCATGAACCCGAGTCACGTTATTCTGATAACTTCACTTCCGTAAATTCCTTGGAACCCTAGCTTGCATAGACATTCTACCAATACCTCTCTTTTCTCAATTATGCGCATGTGATGGTCCTACGAATAATTCGTACTTGTTCTCGATCATCTATTCCATTCTTATTGCTTATTACTGAAATCTAAAATTTCTTCCTCATTTTTCCGTACTGCCAGCTTTCCTTATTCTCGTTATGCTACCTTAAATTTTTTCCAATCCATGTTAACCTGACATCGATCAAACCAATTCATCCCAAGAATTGCTTTTGCCATTTATATGGTAACACTATCAAGTAATTAATTTTGTCTGCACTCTCCACCATCATTGAAACATCTTGATAAATGACATGCAACTTGTAAATCACCATGTTTGATGCAAGACCAAATCTGATCTCTTTCTCGAACCAATTATTATGTGACCAATGCTTGGCGATTTCCTACCACAGAAAGACTACGACATCCGTAGTCAAACAAAGTTTGGCATTCACCACCACGCCAGTATCAAGCAGATTGACTCCATCCTTACATCCATCGTGTGTACCAATGGTACCACGTTCTACGTAGATATCTAACCACTTATGTGTCATTGTTGCACTTTCATTGATCCATTCAGCTTCCAGCAAGTGTGCTACACCACCACACGATGGACATAAATTACATTTTCCCCAGTTTAATCCGTCCTGGATTGGTTTAGGAAAATGCAAAAGATAAGTAAATAGTTTAAGTAGAAAACTCGATACCTCTCTCTGTAAAAGGGTGTCGATCGATGGTAGGCTTGTGTGTTCGATTGATGGTCGCGATCCATTGTCGACTGGTGGTGCCTTTATGGTGTCGATCGATGGTGGACTCAAACAGTCTTTAAAAACAAAGTAAAACTCAAAATAAATAGTAGTATAAATAAAAAATTACTAAATAGTGGGTTGCCTCCACTCAACGCTTGGTTATAGTCTTAAGCTCGAGGTTTGAACTCTATGACTAGAATGGAGGTGGATCAACACTTGGAAAAAAAGTGTCTACATCTTCTTTGCTCTTCTGAAAACATGTACCAACGATTCTTCTCATTCCCTCATCTCCCTGGCTTTCTCATTCTTCATGATTTCCTTAGCAACCTCCACTGAATGCATTCTCCTTTATAGATTCTCAATACTGCGCTGTAGCATTCTAAGTCTGGCAGCTATAGTCTCTGATATATTCTCCAATTGCTGAGATATATCTTTCTTCATCAAGGTTTGAGAAAAAGCAATCTCATCGAACATGTCTTCTAATTTTTTTCCGGCTGCGGACTTCTATTTGTCAACTCTGTATCAATCGATGGCTTGATGATCCCGTTAATCGATGTCACTTTGTCTGCTCTAATGGCATGCTGTCTTCGAACAATATCCAAATCTTGCTTCATCTCATCCATGTGTGTAGTCTAACTGTTGAGGTACTTTTCTATTGGATAGTAGACATCATCAAGCCTATTGTAGAAATCAGCCAGTGACATCTCTTGAGCTTTGTAGATCTCATGCACAATCTCATCAATCTCTGCTCTGTTGTATGTATTTTGTTTATGCATAGACATAGCGATCTTTGCTGCATGCTCTGGTAAACATATGTAGCTCTGCTCAAACATAGTAGCTCTCTCTAGAACTGCTCTGATGTCTGCTTCTTGCACATTCATGACTCTGCCATCTATAGATCGTGCATTACCATTCTCATCTCTGTAGATGCAATGCTCAACTTTCTTTTCCAAATGGTTCGTGAACTCTCTTTCCATGCTCTATATGACCGTCAATCGATAGTGAGTTTATTTAATCGATCGATCATGAATTTCCTGAACAATAGGGTTTACAAGTACAAAACTGGTATACCCCTAGAAAGGTGGTGTCGATCAATGCATGCTGGCTATCTTCAATCGGTCTTGGGTGGTTGGAAGTGAATAGATAATAATGGATCAGCTCGTTCTTCTGCTCCTCTCTGTCGATCGATACGTGAACCTGTGCGTCGATCGATGGACGCTGCTGTTTTCCAAATAAATTTCCTGATCTATTAGCCATAACAAGGACATCTGCTGCTTCCTCCTTAGTTATAATTAGAATTCTCCCATAAAGAGCATGTGCATGTCCTTCAGTGTCTCTGAAAATTCCAAACTCATCTGGTCTAAGATGACCAATATTTGTATCTTCTGCTTTAATTTCTTGTTATGGTTTGTGTCTGATGTCATTCGATGGCAATGAGATGCTATTAATCGATGCTCGATTATCCAATTTCCCGTTCATTACCCAGCCAATTTCTTCCAATGTTAGGCCGCGAGACTCAATCAGCTCTTCCTCTCTGTAATCTGCATTGTATTCTTCGTACGCTTCACCGTATCCTTGGTATGCCTGATCGGTGTCGATAGATGGCGTATGGTGACTGTCGATCAATGCTCGATAATCAGCCTTTTGGCTGAAAAGTTTCCCAGCTCCATTAGCCATCACAAGTATATCTGCCACATCTTCCCTCGTGACATGAAAAATTATGCCATTCATAGCTCTTGCGTGACCATCTGGATCTCTCATAATAAGAACTCATCTAGTTGTAGATAACCATATTCCCTCTCCCGTTCTGCAGCTCAATCTCGTTAAGAATCTGAGTTAATACCAATATCGATCGATGGTTATTAGTTACCATCGATCGATGGTTATTGTTTCATGGTGGGAAACATGAAAAACACCAGCCTCCTCCATAGCAATACCTTGGTATTCAATTATCTCTTCTTCTCTGTAATCTTCATCGTTCTTGAGGTAGTCTGGATTGTAATCGAGATATGTGTGGTAAGTGTTGATGAGTTCTCAAGGGTGGGTGTCGATCGACAATAAGGCTCAGGCGTCGATCGATTGTTGAACTGCAAACTCGGTTCGTACACTCGCCCTAGCTTTGCACTTCTTTCCCTCTTGATCCCATTCCCTTGGTTTAAGCTTCTCATCCTCTCTTCTTCCTATACTTAGATCAACACTTGTGCTCCATCTCTTATTTGGTTCAACACTCCCCCTCAAGCTTGACCAAGGGGAACCGGTCAAGCTTGGATGTCATGAGATCTTCCTCATTAAAAACCTTGCCAAAGAAAACCCTCCTTAGGGATAAAACCTCAGCAAGGAAAAGAGTAAAGACCTCATGACAAGAGGATCTAGTTGCGCCTGGTAAGATCACTGAGTCCTAATCTGTGATGAATGGACTCAAGTGTCTTCTGTCTTGGAGCCTTAGTGAACACATCTGCCAACTGATCTTCACTCCGTGTAAAGCAAGGTAAGATCACTCCTTGGACTATCATTTGCCTCACCTTGTGGCAATCAACCTCAATGTGCTTGGTTCTCTCATGAAACACCGAGTTGGAGGCAATGTGGATTGCTGCTTGATTGTCACAATGCATGGTCATTGGTGTGGACTGATCTATCTCCAAGTGCTTCAGTATTCCCTTGATCCAAACTAGCTCATTAGTCAGCTTCAACATAGCCCTGTACTCAGCTTCAGCACTTGAGCAAGATACCACCTTCTGCTTCTTGCTCTTCCAAGTAACCAAGTTCCCACCAATGAATGTGCAATAGCCAGTGGTTGACTTCCTATCTGCTCTATCTCCAGCCCAATCAGCATCACAGTATCCCACTACCTCAGTGCTCTTGTTACAACCCATCCACACTCCTTGTTCTGGTGAACCATTTAGATACATCAGGATCCTATTCACCATGCTCCAATGTGCTCCTTTGGTCCTTGCATATGTTGGCTCACCTGATTCACAGCAAAGCATATGTCAGGACGTGTAATGGTTAAGTAGATCAACTTACCAACAGCTTCCTATAGAGCTTGGCAATCTTCAAATGGTTGGCTTCCTCAATCTCCCCTCACGTGGAACCTTATACCCATCTTCCAGAGGTGTCCTTCACTGTCTTTCTCCAAGTTTACCTGCATCTTTTCAAAAAGATCAACTGTATATTTCCTTTGAGAAAGAAAAAATCCTTCCTTGGACCTACAATATCTCAATTCCAAGGAAGTATTTCATTTCTCCCAAGTCTTTAAATTTCAAAAGACAGACTTTAGGAAGTCCTTAGTAGATTGAATTCCAACCTTGTCACTTCCTGTGATGATCGAATATCATCAACATACACAAGAAGGACTACAATACCTGATGGGGTGGATAAGGAGAAGAGAGTATGGTCGAGTTCTGACCTTTGAAACCTCTTCCCATTCAGAGTTGTGCTTAGTTTGGTGTACCAGGCTCTAGGTGATTGTTTGAGACCATAGATTGCTTTCTTCAGTCTTAGGGCATTTCCCCTCTTTGACCAAATGCTCAAGACCAGGAGGGGGAAGCATATAGACCTCATCTTCAAGTTCTCCTTGCAAGAAAGCATTCTTCACATCCATTTGCCAAAGACCCCATTCCAAGTTCACAGCAAGAGATAGCACTATTCTGATTGTATGGAGCTTGGCAACTGGAGCAAACGTGTCAATGTAGTCCTCTCCATAAGTTTGAGTGAACCCTCTGGCTACCAGTCTGGTCTTCTTCCTATCAATCTTCCCATTTGCAAGATACTTGATGGTGAATATCCATCTGCTAGAAACAGCCTTCTTCCCTTTTGGTAGTGCACTTTCATACCAAGTATCATTCTTGATCATTGCATCTGCTTCAGCACCAACTGATTCCCTCCATTCTTTGTCTTGCATAGCTTCTTCATAAGAGCTTGGTAACTTACTCTCATCCAGACTCGTCATGAAAGCACAATGGTCTTCAGGGTAATGTACTAGAGTACAAGCAGCTTGAACAGGATGCTCCACTGCTTGTGCATTGTAGTATACCCTTGTATTCACCCAGTTGGATGGAGGGTTTCTTATCCTTGTACTCCTTCTTAAAGGTTGAGGTTGTTCTTCCTCAATCTCTCCTTCTTCTTCCTGGTTTGCACCTTCCTCATCTTCATTTCCTTGATCCACACCTTGATCATGTTGTGAGCCTGATGATTCTTCCTCATATTGCTCATGAGCATCAGGTTCATTTCCCCCCTCATGGTCGAGGTGGGGTTCCTGACCATCCATATCTTCAGTAGGTGGACCTTGTTGTTGTTTACTTCCACCCTTGTGATCCTGAGATAAGTTAATCCCAAGACTCTCCAAGATAATCCTCAAGTTTGCAGCCTTATCTGATGTTAAATCCTTTAATTCTGCTTGGTTCTTTTCTTCATAGAACCCTCTTTCTTCTACAAACTTCACATCCCTTGATATAAACACCCTCCTGGTTATTGGATCATAACACTTGTATCCCTTCTGAGTTTGATGTGATCATGGACCGGATCACTAAGGAAGACAATGGGGAGAGTTTAGATGAA